>JAPYZE010002581.1:0-15700 GCA_030522805.1 Leptomastidea abnormis
TATATATATATATATATATATATATATATATATATATATGCACCTTCCCCACATTGCAGTGGATGTGCAAGCGTGCACGTGCTTTCAACCTTTTTCTTTATATCTATAGGAATATCTATTTCTCACCTGTACTCGTTTTTTGTGGATGCTGAACCCAAGTATAGTACCAATTCCATTTGATCTTGAATCGTGAAAGATCGCGGTTTTTTTTTCATGAATGTATGCATTGGAAATTCACTTTGTTTTATCATTGGATTTTTTATGTTAAACGTGTCAATTGTTGTTTCTTTTTATCCATGAGTTTTCACGTGTAAATGAATATGACATAGTAAAAAAAAGTTAGCTTTAATTAACAATTTAATATGACTTTAAATAATATGTGATATGCAAGAGAAAAAAAATAATAAATGTCATTTATTTTCCTTCAATTAATGAGATATCTTCCTTGTCAAGATCGTCAAACACACACACACAGTGGTGTATATAAAAGCATACATTATAAAAGTTATAAACGAGTCATCATCATCCCCCTTTGCATAGTAGTATAGTAGTAGTAGTAGTGGTGTGTATATAAGCTTAGGACAATGAAAAGCAACGGCACGCGCAATCAAAGCCAATAAAACGATACGACATGCAAATACGGTGAATCGGACGACGATGATGACGACGTCAAATGGAGGGGGGAGGGGGGGGGGGAGAGAACTGTATGCAGTATACCAACCCTCGCATTCTCTTATTATCCCTATATATGCGCTGAGAAGTCAAAACGCGAGTATAGTGAGCCACTGGTAATAAATGCGCTTATCGTCCCACCCGACTATGAGCTTATATTCTCTTGAGCTCTCTCTTGGGGGTGCATGTAAAGAGAAAGAGAGAGAGAGAGAGAGAGAGAGAGAGAGAGAGAGAGAGAGAGAGAGAAAGGGTAGATCGAACGCGTGCGGTGTACGATATATACCAACCAACCCCTCAAGCCTTGCTAGCAAGGCTTGACCGTGAACTTACTCGTGCGCGAATTTGCGGTGTCTTGCTTACGTACGCCCCTCCCCCGGCTATTATTTCTGTCTAGTCACTGAGCATTAAGATGTAGAAAGAGGGGAATACCGAAAGGGATTGCCTTATGCTTTTTGTTATGAGTTCGATATGTATGGAAGGTTGTGTAGGGTGTGTGTAGATGAATCGGGATAATATTTAGTTTATCATATTTTTCAATAGGGCGTTGATACTATGTTTGCGTATGGATTTGAATATATCCCAATTTTTAATTAATATCTTTTTTTTTGTTTTTAAACAATTGTTTTTTTTATAAAACTTGATATAATATAAATGATTGATATTTGTGTAAATCATTAAAAATTGAATAATGAAAAATGAAATCTATAAAGATGTATGAAATTATTGAGTTTAAATGTAAAATTATCAAAATAGTATTTTAAGTTATTGCAAATGATAAATTAAAATTTCTTTTATATTTTATAAAAATTTTTTGAAAACTTGATATTTCTTTTGTACTTTAATCTGAATGAATTTAAATTTAAAAGTAAAATTATCAAAATAGTATGATAGGTTATTGAGAATGAAAAATGAAAAAATTATTTTTATATTTTATGTAAATTTTATTCTATTTAATAATAATATCAGTTTTTACAATATATATGTACATACTGTAACTGTACATAAACAAAACTTAAGATTAGTTCAAGCACACCATAATCAGTTATAATACAAAATTTTTTACCAAAAACGTAAACAAAGTCTCAAATAGCCAAGCTGTGAAAATCAGCTTATATGTATAGAATACGCTTAAACGCATACATTATAAAACTGAATATACAAAAAAATCAAAAATAATTCTTACGTGCACCGTAAAATTTTCAGATAATATTAAAAATTTACACATTCACTAAAATTATTCACACACAACATCAACGATCACAACGTAAAGTATCGTATCAACCACAACACAAGTCTTTATAGGATGCAAAATCCTATTCACACATAAAACTACATTTTCACTTTCACAACACTTGGAACTCCGATATAATAAAGTCTAAATCAATTATCTCTCGGGGGTATTGGGATCGTTATCCTGATAATTGACTTGAGCGTTCCTGGTTGTCTCTTGAGTTCTGTACATTTCTCGCATTCGCTCCATATTTGCCGGGATATGTTGGTTCCTCGATTCGTTTACATAATCATCAAAAAGAAAGGGGAACATATCGTTCATGTCGATAACTACTTGACGCAAGTTACGGACGTTCTGCAAGGCATTCTGCATGGCGTTGTTGTTGTTGTGGGTTGCTGGAGCAGTAGGAACCATTTCTGTAAAATAAAACAAAACATTATGAGTTATGCAATTGAAATTAAATTTTTAATCAAATAATTTTTATTTTGAAAAATTAAAAATCTTATTTTATCTACGATAACGGTATCAGATATATAAATATAAATTATGATTTCTAAGTATTTAGATAATAATTTAAAAATTAAATTGCAATAATCAGTTAATTTAACTTCTGTAATAATTTATCTATAGGTAATATTAGAACTTAAAATGAAAACTTGACTAACCGAAATTTGTTTTTTAATTTAAATGATATAACTTTTATTTTAAAAATACAAAATATTATTTTATTTATGAT
The DNA here is from genome assembly GCA_030522805.1 of Leptomastidea abnormis. Lineage (NCBI taxonomy): Eukaryota > Metazoa > Arthropoda > Insecta > Hymenoptera > Encyrtidae > Leptomastidea > Leptomastidea abnormis. The sequence goes on from JAPYZE010002581.1 coordinate 2,640, forward strand.
AACAGTATCAGATATATTAAATATAAACTAATTTTTAAATGTTTAAATAAAAATTTTAAAATTGAATTGCAATAATTAGTTAATTTAACTTTTATAATAATTTATCTATAATATTAGAACTCAAAATTAACTAACCAAAATTTGTTTTTTAATTTAAATCAACTAACTTTTATTTTAAAAATAAAAAATCTCATTTTATCTATGATAACGGTATCATATATTAAATTTAAACTATAATTTTTAAATGTTTAGATAATAATTTAAAAATTGAATTGCAATAATCAGTTAATTTAACTTTTATAATAATTTATCTATAATATTAAAACTTAAAATTAAAAATTGACTAACCAAACTTTGTTTTTTAATTTAAATCAAATAACTTATATTTTAAAAATACAAAATCTTATTTCATTTATAATAAAAGTATTAGATATATTAAATATAAACTATAATTTTTAAATGTTTAGTAATAATTTAAAAATTGAATTGCAATAATCAGTTAATTTAATTTCTTTAATAATTTACCTATAATATAAAAATTTTAAGTTAAAAATTGACTTACCAAACTTTATGTTTTTCGTTGTAGTGTAGCAGCAGTAGAAAACAATTTTGGAGTAGCAGAGATCTTTCATCGACAACTCTAAATAGTATTTAACGTAAAAATCTGGAGTAGCCTGCTTATATACCTTCTAAAATAGCGTTCCGACGACGCTTAATTAGCCTATACCATTAGACGCTTAATTTTTTTTTTCTATTCCCACCACTCATTAATTTATACCTTTGAATTTCTTGTTACCAGGATATCTGGAATTGAAGATTAATATTAAATCTTATTATACTCAACCTTACTATATTATGACTTAATTTTATTTTCAATACTATTGTGAATTTCATTACCTATAATTGCACGATCCTTTTTCATTTATAATTTTCATTAATTGATTAACGTATAAAAACAGCTTGCTACAATTATATGGCCCCTGTAATTAAATCATTAGACTATTTAAATATCAAAAAAGTTTTTATAAAACTTGAAAAAAAAAAAAACAAATTCATTAACATTATTTTGTACTAATTTAACAATCTTACCTTACTTTTTTTTTATTACAATTTCCGTTGATCAAGCTAAATATTCCTACTTGGCTATAATTGTAGACTTACTCTTTTTTTGCTGCTTTTTAAAACAAAAATCTTAATTCAAAAATATATTATTACAAGCAGGGACCGATTTTGTTTTGAACGTGCTCTGCTATAACTACACGATGTGTGAATATGTGAAGCGACGAGAGAGTATTGTGTGTTCTGCCGAGACAACGTTTACTACCTAAGCTGTTTGCGGCAAGAAAACCACAACAATAATCGCAATAATGTTGGTAATCTAACGCTAGAGGGAAGCCTTGACAAAGTACTTATTTTCGCAATTGATTTAAACAAATTTAAAATAAATTTAATATCAGGGGATTAGTTAAATTATTAAATTTTTATCAATATTGAATTACTATAATAATATAATAATTATTAATTTTTAAAGGTAATAATAATTTAAAAACATCATCGTAATTTTAAAAAGTTTATTTAATCATTATTGATGTATTGTTATTTTACATATTTTTAGAATTTTTCATCAATAATTGATTATTTTGATTTTGCTGGTGATTATTGTTTTCATTTTGTTGACGATTACTGTTCGCATCGTTTTCGAATAATGATGGAAATATAGCACTTATAGCTGCAGTTGTTTGTCGTAGACTGCGAACTTTTTCCAAAGCTTGATATTTTTCGTAATTGTTTCTAAATTCTTTATTCGACATTTCTGAAAGCACAACAAGAATTAATAAATTTAAAATTGAAATAGATTTAATTTTTTTAGTTGTGTAACAGGTAAAATTGAATTTTGTTTTTTTTTTTTTTTTTTATGAATAATTAAATTAATTAAATCGCTCATAAAATTTGATTAGTATCAAATAATAACGTCAATTTTTTTGTAAAAATTAAAATCATTTTTCTCTAACTTAATCAAGTAAAAAATAAAATTGTACTATTTTATTATTTTATTTTATTGTATTACCTTAAAAATATTAATATTAAAATTTTCTTGACAAAAATGTATTTCTGTAAAGCAGAGGACGCTTAAGAGTCTCTAAACACACTGAAAAATAACTGGAAGCTATTTTTCTTAGAAGCCAGGTAAATTTGTCATACAATTCACACAACGCCATCTGAGTATATTAATAGTTTTTTAATTATACATAAACCTTAAGTACAGTTAATTTACCCATTGAAAAATTTTAAAAATAAGTTTCATGTATTAGTAGAGATCATTATTATTTTCATAAAAGAAATATATAAAATAAAATTATAAACTGATACTATTTTGACAGAGTATATATAGGTATACATTCCAAAATACTATTGTAGGCTCGATTTATGACCTCGACCATTGACCCTCAACATTTCTTTTCCAAGTGACGCTATATAATCAAAACAATAGTTTCATCCATCAAGACCGAGACTATGCAGTACATACATAGCTATATATACTTACAGTAACATAATGCTAAGATATTCGTCTGCATTACCTACGAGCTCCAACTTTGAGTAGTGCACACACATACTTATACACATGTCTTTTGTAGAAAAGAAAGAAAAAATGAAAGCGAAGGGGTTATAGAGGGGGAAGGGGGAGAGGCATACAATCACGCGTAAGAGCCAAACGCAAAGTGGCACCGAGTCTTGAGCGGCAAGTGCAGAGAGAGAGAGAGAGAGAGAGAAAAGGGAATCAAGGAAAGACGGAGTAAAAACGAAAGAAAGCAAAGGGCGCGTGGCCAACGCGGAGGAGGAGGAGGACTGGTGAAATGGTGAAAAAAAAAATGAAAGGGCATCAGGGGGAAGGGAAGGTGGATGGGTGGTAGCAAGCAAGTGAAGAGAAAAAGAGAGAGAGAGAGGAAAGCATTCTTTTCTTTCTCTTTCCCTTATATACTCGGGCGCGTGCGATTTCAGAGCTCTCGCATTCACGTGAAGAGAGAGAGAGAGAGAGAGAGAGAGAGAGAGAGCAAGAGAGAGGAGAGTACGCGGGTGCTCGCGCCGCGTGACGTCACTTCGCATTGTTAGACGAGCAAGCATTGTAGTCACTATTGTGAGTCTCCGCCATTATTCTAAGACAATCGTCCGACACAATGAGACGGACGGGAGAAGAGAGCGTATATATACGCGCTAGAGAGTGAGAGAGAGAGAGAGGACGAGCACACGGGCCCGATTCGCTTTGTGCGAAAGTGTGTATATATATGTGCGCACTGCGCACTGCTACTGCTTTGGCGCGCGCGAGCAGTGTACCACCACCACCATCACCTCCACCCTCTCTTATATTACTATCCCTCTTCTGCGTAACCTGCGAGCAACTTCTTTTTTTCTCTCTCTCTTTCTCTTTCACTTGCTCTCTTCTTATTCCCTTTGCTATACTCTCTTGCACTCTCCTTCTCTTTTGTATACCCTTTTCCTCTGTTTCATTTGTCTCTTTCTTTCTCTCACTCACTCACTCACTCTTACCTCGCTCACTTGCTCTATCGCTTTATCAAGCTGTTTTTGTCTTTTCTCCCTACTCCCTTTTTTTTATTCATTCTTCTATTCTTCCCCCCCCCCTCCTTCTCTATTTTTTGTCTTTTTTCTTCTTACGCTCTCTTACGTCTTTATCCTTATCACTTTTTTAACCCATTCACCCCCCTTTTTTTTTGTTTCGTCTTTTGTGTGCATTCTTGTTCGCGCTAGTTTTTCGTCTAAGTGTTCTCTGTTTTACTGAATTCTTTTGTATTTAATATTTTTTTTTTTTTGTATTCTAGGCTACAAATTAAATAAAATGATAACGATGATTTGGCACGTTTTATCTGATGACCATAGTTTTTATTGAATAATTTAATTGATCGGTGTTTTTCACTGTGTAATCATTTTGTAGACATAAATAATAAGATTTTAAAACTATCATTTTTTTTATAAGTGTCAAGTTTTAATTTTCTGTTATTTATATAAATAATATTTAAAAAATTATATTTATAATTACTTATTTAAATTTAGATTTAATATTTTTTAATTATTCAATTATAAAAATTATAATTTCCTAAGAATAAAATAAAGTAACAAAATATTTACATAAAAACTTTAACATAACATCTAATTGTTGTTAAACAATTGTTTTTCACTTAATTCTCATAATTAGCTTATTTTCCACTCGCGTAAGTTTTTAAAAAAAAAAAAGATCCCAAGCACTTAAGTAAACAAAAACAAAGAAGCAAAGGAGTAAAAAAGAAAAGCCGAGAGAAGAGCTTTTGAAAGAGTAGCAAAAGAACAGGGCAAGGAAGAAGACTCAGGTGAGGTATATATACTTATAAAAAAAAAAAAGAAGAGAACCCGTAGGCTCGCGTTTCTTAAAGAAAACGACGAAAGGGTTAAGAGGTGGGTATGGCATAGAAAAAATAAAGATCCATGGCGCTTTCGTGACCTCGCAAGAACGAGCTCACCACGCGTGTGGTGCACATTGCATGAAATAAGGTAAAAAAAAAAAAAAAAATGAAAAACCAAGGATAGCGAAAGGAGAGAAGTAAGAAAAGTAAAATAAAGAGAGTCGAAAGAAAAACTTTCTGCTCTTTCTCTCTTGCTTTTTGCCACGCGTTGCGAAAGGGTTAAAATAAAGACGTACGCGAGAAAAGTATGTAAAAAAAAAATAAATAAAAGAAAGTGGGCGGTGTGTATAGTAAGAAAAGAGGCAAAAGAGAGAAAAACGGGTTGCCCTCCCACACGGTAGTAGTGGTGGTGGTGGTGGTGGTCCAACATACAGTTTCATAGAAATTCTGTGTATATAATACTGTGCGCTGCCACTTGTGTGAGCACACTCCGCATGCGCTCGCTCACTCATACCTATATACACCACTATATATAGCAGGAGACTCGCTGTTATTTAAGCTTCGTATATAATGGCGAGTCTTTTATACCCTCCTCCTCCTCCCTCTTACTTCTACTCCCTCTTACTCGCTTGCTAGTGTCTCGCGGCTGCGGAGACTGTGTCGCGCGGACGGACGGGTATATAGTATAGTAGATGCAAGAGAGTATGTATATACCACCACCAGTCTTCTCTCTTTATTCCGCGCTTGCCATTCATTTCATTGAATGCGAGCAAGTGCACAATGCTTTCTATGGTCGTGAGTCTTTCTCTCTCCTTCTCTCTCTTTCGTGAGTCAGTCTGTATATAGGTATTGCTGTGTTGCTCTACTGCTGTATATGTATAGAGAAAGAGAGGCACTTGCTGCTATTATATACCAGGGCGGCTATTCCCTCCTTTCCCAATAATGTAAATCCACTCGCTTGTGTCCTAAGGATCTTTCGTTACTATATGTTGCGATTTATGTAAAGGTCCCCCATCTGTGATCTCTTGATTTCAAAATTTTGGATTTGAGTAAAAACTGAGACTTGATTATGCTTTTAAAATTGGGTATAATAATTTAATGTATATTTGTAATTTGATTTATTTAACGAGCTTATACTCATTTTTAAACTTTAATAATTTGAAACCTTATTGGTACATTCTTTCAATAGGCTGCGCATAATCTTACAAAAGATTCATATAACTCGTATAATATGACAGCTTAATGAACCATAATTATATTTTAAAATCGCTCAATCAAACGCACGCAACTATTGTTCGACCATATCCATATACTTATATTACCTAAAAAGCTATAGGTAAAGGTGCCACGCGCCTTGGATTGTATCTCAAGAGCGGAAGAACATCCCCCTCCACTTACCCTTCTCCTCTCTTTTTAGCACCGGTTGGACAGCAGCTCGGGTGTCAAGGTATATACTCCTCACGAAGAAGAGCACACGCGAGAGTGAGAGAGAGAGAGAGAGAGAGAGAATGGTCCCTGGTGGGAAAAGAGAATAGGATGGCCGGGCGTATCGGTTAAGTGGGTGAAATTGGAAAACAATGAGGTGCATGCCGTGTAGTAGTACGATGGCTATGAGGTTGAGGTATAGAGTAAGAGGGGAAGGAGAGCTATGAAAGAGAGAGAGAGAGAGAGAAGAGGGTAGGTATAACAATGTGAGGGACAATAGGCCTGATAATGCGCTGGAGAATGGACGCCTAGACAAAAGAGATAGCATGTGCAAGTGAGTGAGTGAGGGAACGTGTGTGAGAGAAGAAGAAAAAGAAAAGAGTGAGTGAGTGTTAGTGGGGTGTGGATAAGAGTGTACGTGTTCTCTATCGGTATACCCTTCCCTTCCATCTTCTCTTTCCATATATGTTTTTGACCAAAGATGGATCATTAAAATAAGTTGTCGGTTAGAAAATTTGGAGTTTTTTTAAGATTTTTTTTTTTTTTAATGTTATGTCATCAAGTTTTTTTTTAATTCATTAAAAAAATTTAATCTCACAATAAATTTGACCTTATTTTATTACTTATTTTTTTTTTGAAAAATTTAAATTTAAACTCGAATTTTGTCTATTGTCATTCATATCCACACATATATCCTTCAATATTCTAGTCCATCATAATCGCAACCACACGACATTCGAAATTCACGACAATACCTCGAAAACTCATGCTGCTTAGACATTCACTCGTACAAGCACGAGTATATAGCCATTTCTCATAATGGACCTTACACAGTATAGTAAAACCACGCTAAAAGAGAGTTAGAAGGAGAGAGTAGGGGTATTACCTTAGTGAACGGGCAATTAGAAGTGAATCGTATATGCGTCTACTTTCATCATCAGTTTTAGACTATATATTATGTGGTTCCCTTTCGCAGCTTTAGAAACTTGAATAACTTGTCCGGTGCGAAAATGAACAAAAGCTTAGATTTTACCGAGAGCTTGCAAGGAGATAATTCGAGTGTAGTGCTGCTGTTGTTTTTTATTATTTTTATTTTTGTCTTTGAAACGACAAATTTTTATATCTGCACAAATACCTCTCTCTCTTAACATATGAGTAGAAGGTAAAAGAATTTTGCATGAGCTTTCTGGTACTCCATAACGTTATTTTGTGCATTACTTTAATGCAAGCTCTCGAAAGCTCAGATCTTTATGTTATATGCTTCTTTCTGGTCAAAGTAAATTAATTATTAGCATGAATAAGAATCCAAAAACACGTGATGATATTTGATTGACAAAGCAATATATTTTTTCTCATTCATTTATAGGGCTTGTATAAGGATATCGTTGATATATTGCAAGCTCTTAATTAATTTTTTTTTTTATTATTGTACCAAGTATAACAAGAAAAAGTATAATTCATTTCAATTATTAGACATATATGTAAAAAGCTCGAGTATTATTTCTATATAACAAAACTATATTGTATTCTACACAAAAACAAAATAACTCGTTCTCCATTCAAACCGATATTCCTCTCTCTCTCTCTCTCTCTCTCTTTTCTAAGAATTATTGTACACCTACACAAAGCAAGTACTTTTGTCAGGTGTATTATAAAACCTTTCCTTTTCATTCCTTTTGAGCTTTTCAATTCTACTCTGCAAAATCTTTCAACTGTTAATAGTTTTGTCCTTGTGTTTATTTGATTTTCCTGGTATATACTTCATTGAATGTATATGCTTGTGACTTACAAGTATTATGTTTGGTACTGCTTTAGAATTTCTTTTTTTAAATAACTCGTTCCTTTTTTTTCTAATTCTTTTAGTTTGAAAAAGTACATATATAAAAGTATAAATTGAAAAAAAAAATATTAAAAGCTTTGCAAACACAATATTATAAACGATCCATCTCTCTCCTTTATCATTTATTCCTATAGGCGTCAAACGTTTTCCCGAGCTTGCAAAAGCACCAGTGAGCCACAGAAAGAACTCGCTTTAGATCTCTCGAGACGATCGGTAAAAGAAGCAGCAGCAGTAGCTCTGTGCTCGTAGGGGGGGGGGGGGGGTGGGGGGGTCGACTTGTGGTAAAGGAAGAACGAAAACCAAGAGAAAGAGAACGTCCCGATTGTGTTCGGAGTGTAAAGGAATGGATAGAAGTATAGCGAGCAGAGGAGAGGAGGTGGTATTGAGGGGGAAGAAGGAGTTGTTATATAGGAGGTGGAGGTGGAGAGAAGGTAACAATGGCTCAGGCTTGGCCGACAATGCGCTCGAGCCTGACTTCTTTGCGTGTCAAATGACTGAAAAGCCCCTGCTGCTACTGCTGCCGTCGTAGTTGTCGTCGTCGTCGTTGAGCAAAAGGGGGTGGTAGGGATATGACTATAAAGGGGCGAGGAGGTGTGCTTTTGCCTTACACACATATACATTTGCGCAAGCTCACTCGTGTTCACCTTCCACATATTGAAGAAGAACATCGGTGGATGGATTCTGTAGCGATGGCGCAAGCAGAGTCGGTATTATAGAAAGAGGTGGTAGTGGTGTTGGTGGTGGTGGTGGTGGTGGTGCTGGTGGTGGTAGTAGTAGTGGTTGCATGAAAGGCCGGGGCGCTTTGTTTGGAAACAATGCCGATACTCACGGGCTACATCCTCATCTCCATTCTTCGCGTTGACGCAGAGCGCCCGCGTATATATATACCCGCTACTGCTGCTACTGCTTTTGCCCTTTCTCTTGCTCCTCCTCTTTTATTGCAAGGTTGCAAGGGTGAGAGAAGGAGAGAAAGAAATATAAGGGGGAGGGGGGGGGAGGAGATGCGATAGAGAGAAAGAGAGTGGGGATTGTAGAAAGCGTCCCAACACTGCGCTACTACCACCATCGTAGTTGTCGTCGTCGTCTGCGAAAAGGGTTGGGCTTTGTATTCATCCCTGATTAAAGTTATAGGCCGCGTGGCATTCTCTCTCTTTCTTTCTTTCTTTTCTTTAGTCTCTTTTTTTCTTCTCCCTCTTTTCCTCTCTTTTACACACCTATAGTCACGCACGTCGGCAAGTGACGAAAGAGAGAGAGAGAATCCCACTCTATACTGCGGTCTGACCGCACGCAGGTCTTTTCACTGCGCGGCGCCTCCACCTTTCTTCTCTTATATACTCCATTCTATATACATGCACCTTACTCTCTTTTACTTTGTCCGTCGTGGCTTTTTGACGCAGCGTTAAAGCAGCAGGCGTGACTCTTTTCTTCAGGCTGTAGATTGAATGCGCTCTCGTGCGCTTCCCTATTATTTTGACGTGTGATTCAATGAACTGATGGATTATATATTTTAAACCACAAGATTCTTTTGATTCTTGGTTTCTTTTTTTTTTTTGAGTATTTTTTTTTTGTTAGTTTTGTGAAATTGAGAAATTTTTGAAGGAGAATTATTTGTTTGATTGTTTGCCATTTAATAATTCAATTATTTATTGATACTTTTTAGCAATATTTATATTTTGTTTTGAAATTACTGGTATAGTGGTGATGATGATGATGATGATGATGATCCATCAAAACATTTTTAGAATATTGAAAAATATTCCTAAAGATGCAAAACACAAAGTTTCTTTTTTTTTCTCTTTTTAGAGACGTCGAAGAAAACGTCTCGATGTCGCAAGAACAAAAGGGTATAAAGAAAAAAAAATCGTGGTTCCCAGAGTCATTTCAAACGACAAAAGAAAAAAAAAATTGCAAAGAGTAAAAGAGTATTATAAAATGTGGAACATAAAAAAAAAACACACGAAATGCCCCAAAGTCAAAGAAAAAAAAAGAAACCTTTTACAATAATCAAAAAAAAAGAAAAAAAAATGACTGAAAACTTACATTTTTACCTCTTGTCCCATTCCTTTTTCTCAAGGCGCAGTTCAACAAATTCTCTATGTATACCCATAGCATCTATATATCGGCCAACTTCCTCCCTTTTACCAAGTCATTCGCTGCATTGAATCCAACGAAACGACGTAGAGATACTGTACTCAGTCAAAAGCTCACCTCTCTTACTCTCACTCTCTCTCTTTCTTTTCTATCAGATCGACAGCCCTTTTCCCTATTGCGTCCTCTGTTATTTATTTTATCAATCTGCGAGCTTTCAACTGAGCGAGCTGTAGCAGCAGCAGCAGTAGTAGCTGAAAAGCCACGTGATAAATCATCGGACGTAAGTAAGTGTATATATATACCAATACGCGCGTTTGCTCTCTTTCTCTCACATACATACATACATACAGTTCGCGGATATACATTCAATGGCAGCAGCAGCAGCAGCAGCAATGAGTACGCCTGGTGAGAGATCGGAGGAGGGAGTGAGAAAGAGACCGAATGCCATACGCGCCTCTCTTCTTCTCTCTATACCCCTCCCATCTAGATGAGCTCGTCTAGCTTCCGTCGAGTCCGCGTGAAAGGATGCCCCAATAATATTCCATTCACCAGCTTCTCTTTCTCTTCTTCCCTCATTCTCAATTCGCACATCTCCCTCTCTCTCTCTCTCCCTTATATATACTCTTGGCTTTTCAAGCTTGCATTATCCATCTTTTACCAACATCGCGCTGCTCTCCTGCTGCTATATCCTTCGTTTTTATATGTTTTCGGCCTTTTATGGACTTCACATAGAGAAAGAACATTTTTTTTTCTTCTTCTTCTTCTTGTTTATTCCTTCTTGTTTATTCGCAATTCAATCTCTTTTTTTTTTTTATATTTTCCTTTTCACTTCTTTAATCTATCCCCCTACACAAATGGAAAAATGATTAATTACTTTTTTTTGTGTTGTTCGTTTCTTAGAATAATTATTTAATAAATAATAAAAATATAATTAACAATACGTAGAAATTGTTCTTATAAAAATTTTATTTGTAAGAAGAAGAAAATTTTCAAAGAATCCAAATAAAAGCTTTAATTGAATAGAAATATTCGTTTTCAAAGCATATAAACGAGATATATTTTAAAATATTTTATGTATATATACTAAGCTTTGATGACTGTCTACATCCTATCTTTCTCTTTCTTCTTTCATCATTTTCAATTCTATTGTAATTGACTTTTCATTCGCTTATATTCCCTTCAATAGTTCATTACCGTACACCCTACTACTACTACTACACAGTTGAAAACTTCTTCGGTATAGTGACGCGTTGAAAGTAACATTATAGAACGCTTCACTGGTAGTCCAGTCGATGCTTATCTGACTTTATACACGTGTGTGTGTGTAAAAGTAGGAGAGGAGAAAAGGGTATGGTTGATACCACAAGCTAAGCCAAACCAACAAACCTATACCCTTTCCTTTTGCTGTAACGCAATCGTAAAGCAGGGATGATTTACGTCGACCAGTACTGATAAGCCAAAAGCAAAGACTCTATATATACTGTTTTCTCTTTCTCTTTCTCTTCTCCTGCTGTGCGGCATCTGCTTTTATATACGAAACTGAGATCTGGCTAGCGTACATATATCGGTATACGTTTGTCTTTTGTCTTGTGGTATATTTAAAGGGGTTGATATTGCTACTGGAAGTCAACAATATCTTTCATAACGAGAGAAACTCATCATTGAGAGGAGAGTTAATCTTATTCTTTTGTCAACGATCTGACATATAATTCACGTGCGTGTCTTAATGATATCTATACGCGATTTCTATGAAAAAATTAAAGCACAACTGGTAGTTAGTAACGTCAACACAAACTGAATATAAAAGATCGCAATGGAATTTATTTCACAGTTGTTCATAAAATTATATAGGGAAGGGGTAAAATAGCCTCGGTCCTAATAAAAATAAAAGAAAAGTGGGAAAGAGAAGAAAATCTTTTTGCTAAGAGAGAAAAGCGAGTAAAAGAGAGAGAAGAGAAATAACGGGATACGGTAGCATAGTAGTATATAGTAGCAGTAAAGAGAGAAGCGCGTCTTCTGCTCTCTAGCACGCGAGCTTTTGAAAGCTCCCTCCCTCCCTTCCTCTCTCCTTCCTATTTCCTTTTGAAACTCTCTCTCTCTCTCTCTCTCTCTCTTTCTCGCTCTCTCATTCTGAAAGGTAAAATGGGCGCGAACGAGCGTTCATTCTTCGCGCTTGAATGACTCGTATCGAGCGAGTTTTGCATGCCGACAGAATTCAGCTATAGCATCGCTCGCGTACACACATATATACACATACAACTATCTTCTGTCCTGTGCTGACTTGCGTCTTCTACTTCTCTCACACAACCATATACTATACCCATAGCTCTCGTCCCCAAGCTCTCTCTCTCTCTCGGGCCTTTTATGCGCTCGTCTTTATCCGCGCAAAAGCGAGATATTCCGCGATGATTCAACTCCCAGAGAGACTTGCTTCTACTAGCTTTCTACTACTACTACTACTACTGCTTGGGCCAGCCCTTTCTATCATCTCCTGTTTTTTGCTGTTTCTGCGATCTTTTGCAGATCGATTATTTGTCTTGCACATTGTTGCTTAGATTTTTTATATATAACGTAAGTCTTTGCGATTAGTTTATTGTTAATTTTAATGATTTTTGATCTATGATAATCTCGATTTGTGTATCTCATATCATAATACTATGGTACAAGAGAACAAGCTAGAAATGAATATAGCAACCATTCATATACAAAAAACAAAAACGTGTAGGACCTATATAATTCGCAGAGCTTGGCAAGCAAATACGAGACACACAAACGTTCCATCGCATCCTATTTTCGAGAAGTTAAGCTATTATAATATATACCAGGTACATACATATATATACACGCGGGTAGTACAGAGACATCGTACAATAGGCCACGGGCGCGAATAAGCACAACAGACATAGACGCACAGGTAAAGCACGAAAGACCTGGGATAGAGAGAGAATGGGTATGAGAGAATGGGAGTAAAAGAAGGAGATGGTTAGTAGAGGTATAGGTGTAGGGAGGAGTGTGGAATAGAGAGTATGTGAATGAGGAACCCATTTGATAACATGCCAGCATAGCCAACCGTCCATTGTGCCGCTTCCTATTCAACCACCCCTTCTACCCCCCTCCCTATTCTCTCTGTTCTGTGCCCTCTTTACCTCATCCCCCTTTTATACTTCGCTAGCAGAGCTCGTGTGTGCTTTTGCACAGACTCCCCTTTTTCCTCTCACTTTCCCCTCAACTGCCCCCCCCCCCCCTCCAACGACATCGTCCTTTCTTATTTTTTTTTTTTTTGGTTTTCACTTTTCTTCTTCTATATTCCT
>JAPYZE010002582.1:0-23832 GCA_030522805.1 Leptomastidea abnormis
TATAAGAAATTACAATTTTCCATTTAACTCTGTAATTTCACGCTTCTTTCATTATCTCGCATTCTACGTTATAGTAGCAGAAGTAGCAGTAGAGCTTCTCGATATACTTTCCTCTCACATATATAGGTACACGCCCAAGTACATAGCAACGGTATAACATATATAGACGGCAGTATTCCAGCAAGCATTTCTCGTGTATAAGTGCGCTTGAAAGTATCGAGGTAGTCGCTCGCGCGAGTCTCCTACAAAGTAGCAGTATAGTTGAGGCCCTCGACGACGACGCATATACGCGACGAGAAATTTAATTGGCGCTTGGGTTATATATGCACCCCATCGTACTCTCATCTTCCTCCAGCTTTTTCCAAGGTCTATAGATGTGCGTATATGCAAGTATTATATGTGTGTGTATGTAGGCTTGTAAGAAAGGTAGGTCGTTTCTCGGGGGCGTGCTCTTTTCCATTCAGTTGGATGAATGAACGAATGAGGCTGGATTAAATTTTGATGCGAGAAATGAGAGAAAGAGAGAGAGTAAAGTTAGGGTCTTAACACACGTGCACAATTTGTGCTGTATATGTAGGGATATAGGTACTTGTGACGAGGTGAGTTAATATGACTTTTTATACTGGAATTTAAAGTTTATAATTTTTTGCAGAACTTTGAATAATTTGCTTTTTTAAATAAATGAATTATTATGACTTTTGGAAATATTTTATTCGTAAACAATTTTTTCTTAGAGTTACTTTTTAATGTTTTAGAATGTTTATATTTACGACAGATAAGATAACCTTATGTTGATACATTTTCAATAAATTTATTTAATTTGAAACTAAATTAAAAATTGACTTAAAAAGCCGAGTAATCTATGAAACAGTTAATATTCTAAAAATATCACTATCAGAAAAAAAAATTATCTAAACGTAACTTCAATAAATCGTACATTTAGAAAGCCAAGTATCTATTTTAAAAACAACTACTCAATCCTACGACGCTATCAACACTTAAAAAAAAATAAAAGAAAACAAAGGAAAAAAATTTCACGCTTCACTAAAAACCACTCGTCTCGCATTTCCCCTCCATACCATTGACTACGAGCACTTATCGAGCTCGAGTTACTTTTTTTAACACCGTAGACTACTACACAGAGAATAGAGGCGATTAAAAAGCTCGAAACGCATATATAGCAGCAATATAGAGATAGAGAAAAAGGCCGAGAGACCGGATACAATCACGGATCTCTTTGACACTAGATACTCGTGAGGTCTGCTTTCGTGTCGCGGTGCAGTATCGCGGTACCACCACGCAAGAGCTCTATTCCCCACCCAACGATTAACTGAGTCCGCGAGGAGAAAAAAAGAAGCTTGCAGGGTTGGTGTGAGAAGTTAAAGCAGCGCGAAACGACTTCGAAGGGGGGCTAGGTTGAGCTGTTAAACTCTCGCGAGCTTGTTATGTGCTTCTCGCTATACAAGAGAACAATAGCTTTTCGTTAGTGGTGATTTGGAGAGGCGTGATTGCGTTTGTTTTATACCAGTGGTATACAAGTGTATCAGGTTATCGAGATTTTTTTTTTTATTTTGGGAATGAAAACGCTGTTATTAGTTTTGTTTTGATTGAAAATAAATAGTGTGAATGTCTCTTTTTGCTGGATAATAAGCGTGTAAAAATATAAGTTTTAAAATTAAAATCAACCGATCATGAAAAATCATTGTCAAACTTTTATTTTGATAATCAGTTAAGATATCTAATAAGCCAGACAATACAAATATATCTTAATGTCATAAAAACAGTTTATTAAAACCCAGATAAAAAGGCATTTACCTGACCTCCAAAGTCCATATCAGACTCTCAGCTTTAATTGAAGCTTGCAAGCTCTGCAAGATAATTGCAAGCTCTCTCTCTCTCTCTTTCTCTCTTGTACGTTCGCATCTTGGTTACAAGCAGACTCCTGCTTCGCCGGAGAGAGAATCTTCGCTCGCGCAGATGGCTTCCTCCCTCGGACCATTAACTTCCCGCATCACCTTCCTTTGCTACCCTTCCTTCCTTCCACCCCTCCATCCTGCCACAGCATTTCCGGCTTTGTGCTCGGCGCTAATCAGCATAGATAAGGAGGAGAAAGAGGAGGAGGAAGAGGAGCTCCACCGGCTGGACGCGATGCGCAAGCTCTGATAAAGCAAGCATGGAGAGCTTGCGAGGACGTGAGCGAACCGCGACAAAGGTGAATTTTCGCCTGAAGCTAGAGGAAAGGGTAAAGAAGAGTAAGGAAGAGGGAAAGAGGGAGAGAGAAGGTGGTCGTGCGTGGTTAATTGCGCGGAAGCTTAAGCGCACACGCTGGCTTGTTTGCGAGGAGGGTAAGGAGAATCTTGGCATTGAGATTGTAGGATACGAGGCAGACTTGTGAGACGCTTGGGTAATTGAAAGTTCACGTAGGAAGTTTGATTTTTCCACGCTATCTTTTTTATTTTTTTATTAATTTTCTTTTTTTATTCAATAATGATGGTTATATATCGGCTTCTAAATTTTAAGTAATGAATATGCTAGAAATGATTTTTTTTTATGACATTTAGAAACTGCAGATGCCTATTTACTATCTTATCATAAATTTTCAAAGCCACTCAGGTCTGCTTTTACTTGGAAATGTGATTACTTTAATAATTTACTCGTGTCAAACGCCAATTAAATTAATTTTGAAGTAGAAGTTTCTTCTCTTTCATCGAATTAACCTACATTTTATCCAGATTGAAATCATCCGTCTCTGTAAAATTTGATACAAATAGAACACCTTATTAAATTTTAAACCATTAAATCTTCTACTCTAGAATATCGTACAAAAGTAATTGGTTTTCATTTCCGTTGATCAAGCGCTGCTTAATGTTACATCTTGATATCACAATTTTAGTATTTAGTTGATAAGACTGATATATTTAAATATGTAGAGTATATAATCAATCACAAAAAATAACTGACTATTCTATCACTTACCTAACGATTTTTGCTAAAAATAATACCAGAACCTTAATTGATTTTTCTTTCCCTTTTTACAAATAAAAATCTATAATCCGTTAAAAAACGTAGTGAACGTAACCGCGGTGTATGCAAAGTATGCAAAACACTCGTTCGTTGATGTAACAAGAAATCCCTCTGCTCGTGCAAACACGCAAAAAAGGTCATCCGAACCATGCGCTCGAAAAATAAAATGATAAAAAGTGGAGAGGGAAACGAAAAGAAGAAAAGAACGAACGTCGAAGAGAGCGAATGGGCGGTCGAACACAGATAAGGTGCGCGTCCGAAAAAAAAAAGCGAGAGTCGAAACGAGAAGCAGGAAGCTACAGATAAGAGTAGTCACACTGTAAAAAAAAAGAAAAAAAAAGAAATACAAGAGAAAAGGAAAAAACTGTTTGGAAAAATACGATCGAGCCAGTAGTTCAAGTCGTGCTATGGTCAGACGTGGTTTTTTACGCACTCGAACGCTGCTTTGAAGTAGGTGAAGGGTTCTGGGATAAGCGGAGTTTATGGGGCATGATTACGTAGCTGACTCGGAAATAGAAGACATAAAATAAAAGGGACATGGTAGCTTGTTAGGTGTGTGAGATCGGGTGATTGCGATAGAAGCTTTAGGCTCGACCTTTGTTATTTTAAAATTATTTCAAACAACGCCTTTTACTGGACGACTCAGTTTTATTTTACATCTCGTTTAGTAAAAGATTTTACGAGCAAGTGTTCTAACTTTTTATTCAACTTTTATTTGGATCTTTTTTTTTTATTTTACTTCTTCAATTGCTTAAATTTACATAGAATTGTAAAATAATTGAAAAAAATGTTGCAACTTTGCGGCTGATATTTTTGCCATAAATTGTAATTAATTAAAAAGACCTTTTTTTAATAAAGAAAAGAAATAAATTATTTAAATGTACGATTGCAATATTTGATTGCTATAATAAATAAAATTGCTGAATATTTATAATAATAAAACGATAATTTTCAATGGTAAATTTCACTTAGTTTTAATCTAAAATTGAAATTTCAGCTTTCATATTCATGATTCGAAGCGAACTTTTAAAAAAATATTACTCACAAAATCGTAATGGAACAAATTGCTGCATAAAACGTTTTCCTATAAAAACCCAAGGGGAGTAAGCTTTAACGTGAATAATGAAAAAGAATTTACAATAATAAAAAACAAAAAATATCCTTCGGAATATATAAAATTGATCAAAAAAATTTCTTTGCCAACTGACAGGTCTCTATGGTTATTTCTTTTACATTTTTTGTTTGGATTGTGTGATATAGGTGACCCACTTATGATGAGAAAATCGAAGATGCGTAAGTTCAATTGAAAGAAAAAAGTTTGGATATGTAAAAATGATTTTTATTACGGATTATCTGACTAAAATTCTTTTGAAATTAAAGATATCAAACGTAAAAACAAAAGATTTATGCAAAATTTTATACTATAAAGATTTAAATATTTTATTGATATAAATAAAATTCAGTCTGGCGATTGGTACATTATTATCAATAAATTGTTTTCGATAACTAAATTATTAAATTGCTAGTGATATCTCACATGATGACAGCTTTTATAGACCTTTTTTTAATATCATTTTCAATAACAATATATTCAAAATCCATTTTTTTTTATTCTTTTATTTTTTAGTAGGTCACGCGTTTAGTTGTAATAAAAAAGATATTAAAAAAGCATAAAAAAGCACTTTAAATCATTTTTTTAACAGTTTCCTTTTAATTAAAACCCTTCAAAGAAAATAGCTGCATCAGCGCATGTTTCATGAAAAAAAAAATTTTTTATTATTATTCACAAGACAATGAAAAATTTTTCAAATATGTACACGATAGGATAAAAAAAGTGAATTTTTTTTTTTTTAAAATTCATCGTATGCCTTTATAAAACCAGCATAAAATCGGTTAACCGACATGGTCATAGGACACATCGAAAGGCCGTCAGGCTTTAATTGAAAGCTCGTTTCGGACACAAAAATCCAGCTTGGAACGAGCTACGGCAATTAATTAATTCAACCAGCAGCAGGGGTAGTATCGCACTAGGAGGGAAACTGTAGCGGCAGGGATAGGTAAAGTTCAACGCGCGTATATATATACCCCTCGGTCTCGCGACTTAACGAGCAATGTTATAGGGTATGCAGACAAGGGCCTTGCACCTCTACCTATAGCTGCATCGCGTGCAAGCTCGTTCAACGGCCAGTCTGCGCCACACTGTGTGGTACGGGAGATAGCCCGTACTGCCCGTAGTGGCTATTTTGGCTTTCTCTCTCTCTCTCTCTCTCTCTCTCTCTCTCTTTCGAGCGACTATCGATCGTTGAAAACGGATGGATGTGCTGGGTAGAGGAGGTTCTCTCGCTCTTGTTAGTGGAGCGTAATGTGGGTCTAAGTTGCTTGAAGCTACTACAGCAAGGATGATGACGACAATGGCGAGGAGGTCATGTGACGAGGGTATATGAGACTTTTCCACGTGGCAGAGACGAGGATCATCAGCGTCGTCCTTTCGTGATATTTGTTAATTGCCGTGAGCTTACGTATCGCTTGGAGGTAAGGAGTAATGGAGGACGAGCGACATGTGCATCCGATTTAGTCGCAAGATCCTTGGAATTTCGCGCGATTAAGTTGATCGTTACTTAGGACGGTTAAGTTTCTACGTCTACTGGCCTTTTGCTGAGGTGACACGATCGTTTTATGGTCATGTAACAAAGTAACTGACTTTATTACAATAATATATTTTAAAAATTGTGTAATCGAGTTAGTTTAAGATAATCATTTTACGATAATGATGTTAACTGTAGTTAAAAAAAAATCGAATTTGGTTCACGAAAAATAATATGATTATCTGAATGAATGTCAAAAGTTTAATGTTGCTCATTAAGTTTTTGAAATATTGAAGAAAACTAATTGACATTCGCATTTTTATTCATATTTCAAAAATATTCGATATCGAGATCTTCTTAATTGACTGTAATTAAGGCTTTCAGTTCCCTTAAATTTTAAACGCAGATCAAGCATTTCACCCTTAATTTGTGAATTTCAGATTTCGTCGAATCATTTAGCATCAATCTCTTTAAAAACGTCGATAGAATAAAAATCTATTGAAAAATCTTCTAGCTGGCTTGTCTGACTATTTATTGAATTTAACTCCTAGATTATCCTTCCTACTTTTGTATGTAGTTTCAATTGTATTACAATCACTTTATTCTGCATTTTCAAAATAATAATAATAAGAAAATATTAAGTTAAATTCCAATTTAATCGAGTTAAAAATTAAACGATAACCTTGCATATACAAGCTATCTACATGTTCAATAATGTACGAATATAAATTCTTTTTAATCCCATATCATTCGCTTTTAATTATCCAAACGAACAAATTACAAAACACTTAATTACCTCCCGACTTTTATTTTCCCCTAAATTTTCCTGAGGAAGGGTGGGAGGGGAGGGGGTTAAAAAGAGGATTATTGCACAACCACTTGCACCTCCCCTCTTTAGTAACACTGAACAAAAATTAAAAGTATACTCTGCAGCCATATATTCGACTCTTTCTCCCTCTATATTTTTTTTTTCCCTATACCTCACCCGATGTGACAATGAAACATCATCCCATAAAAATAGCCAGTACGCCCAGTGTCCTATCTATCACTCGACCGAGAATAAAACAAAACGAAAAATACTGGCGTACATTCAGAAGCCTGTATATAGCACACTGGCATTTTTTTCTCTTTCTCTCTGTCCCTGGACCTGCTGTTGCAGCAGGCTGAGGCTGAATTAATGCTCGAGGCGGTTTCACAGTGTCTCTATATATAGCTACGTTTGCGCGAGTATTAAAACCAGACGTTCGAACGCTATTATTCTCTTTCTCCCTCCTCCTTCTTCTCCTCCTTCCACCCACTCTCTCTCTCTCTCTCTCTCTCTCTCTCTCTCTCTCTCTCTCTCTCTCTCTCTCTCATCGCAGTTCAGAGCGATAGATACACCGCACCGACTCTCTCTCCCCCTATAGCTTGTGTGGGAGTACGAGAGCTGATCGTTATCGGACGCATCTCTCTCTCTCGCTCTCTCGTGGCTTTCTCGATTTTCTCGCGATTAAGCGCGAGCAGTAGACACGCTCGTGTCCGAGCATATAACCCACCCACCCACCTACCCACCTACCGGTGAAGAGAACAAGTAGAAGGGAAAAGGGATAGAGGTCTGAGGACGGCCGCCCGGCAAAGTATAAACCGCTCATTAACCCGAGCCTTCCGCGTTCCCTCAACCGCAAGCCGGTGTGCGGTTTCAGTCGGAAGTTCCCCAGGCGGTTCACTCCTCATCCTCCCTTCTACGCTTGAGATAGGAAGATGGAAAGAGAGAGAGAGAGACGTGAAGCTGTGCACGTGTGTGTGTGTGTGTGTATGGTAGCATGAAGGCACAGCTGAGCTTGCGAGAGAGAAAGAGAAAGCTTAAGAGCCCTACCATGTGCCATGGTTGTCGTTTAACGAGAGACAATTCCCGCACGCCACGCCAGCGTTGGCAGCCTGGGCTGTTACAACGAGACTGGTTAAACTAGCCTTTTATCTTCGGCGTTCTTAAGTGTGTGTGTGTGTGTGTGTGTGTGTGTGTGTGTGTGTGTATGTGTGCGTGTGTGTGTGTGTGTGTGTGTGTGCGTGTGTGTGTATGTTGGGTTTGGTATCATGTAATACGTATAATTATAGAGCGATCTGATGTCATTAAAATGTTTTAGAACTTTTTTTTCTAAATCATGTCAAACTAAAAGAAACATTAAAACTAAAATTCAAAATTTTTTGTTTTTCATTAAAAAACCATTTTTAAAAGAAGCTTAATATTCATTACTTAGTAATAAAGAGACTAAAAGAAAAATTTTGAAGTGAAAAGGTCATATTAAAGTTACACCAACCATCCTTCAAATCATAAAATTCACATTAAAAATATATATATTTTTTTTTAAAACAAGACAAAGTAGAAAAGGAAATAAAATTCACACATCCTTTACCACGTTAATTCTCTAATTGTTGCCCATTTCATTTTTGAGCACACGTCAACAGTCTCATTTTTTATAACGAGAAAAATAATTACATTGAGCGTATTACAATTCCATGAAATTTCATCTTTCGCACGAGCCAACAAAGCAGTGCGCTATGAAAAAGAAAAATGAAAATTAGAAATAAAATAAACGTATACTAGCAGCTCAAATTATACACTGCTTTGCGCTTAAAAGCTGAAAAGCGAATGAGCATATAATATATAAAAGCAAGACTCGCAGCGAAAGAACAAAAAAAAAAGTAAAAGGCGTAGGAAGCTTGCAACAAAGAGATAGCACGTGCCGAGATACTGGATTACTGGTAGCATATAATGTAATGCGTTGGAGCGCGAAAGTCAGTCGGATATTTTCCTCTTGCTTTCGGCGAGCGATATAAATTATAAAAAAAGACTGGAGGAAGTTGAAAAAGTTAGATAAAACGACGGAGTAGCAATGTTAAACAGTACGGAGTTGAACAAAAAATCTGCCCAATGGATTATTAATTGAAACGTGTTTGGGAATAGCCTCGATGAATTTTCCAAATCATGACGGCTATATCATATGCGAACCTTTTGTTTTTCCATTGGATTAGCACATTAAAGTGAATGTAATTTGACGTTCTTGTTGTTTCCTGACTAGTTTTAATGGGTTTTAAATAATAATGAATGTTCAAGTCAAATATGAGTTGGGTTTTTCATAAAATCATATCACGGAAAGCAATATGTTTTACTTAAAATCCTACTTTATTCATGAATTCAGAAATATTCGGATATTAAATATTTGAACAATAAAGTGTTATTGATATTGTTGTCGTATTATAATTTTATGATTTACATAATCTTCATCGGTCACACGTTATTATTTCTTATTTATTAATAGAGCAGAGCCATTTCTTAGCGATCATGCTTTTTATTATTTAATTGAATTACTTCTAAAACGAATTTATTCATAGCTGAACAATAAACGCTTTAGGTAATATTTTAGAGTCATAGCATCGAAATATTCCATTAGCAAAATTTATAACGACATCAACACTAGTACACCAAATTTCAATAACCCTAGTCTCTATATACCTATCCAATACATCAATCTTTTACACATAATAAAAAAAAAAGATTATCCTGAATAAATAAAAAAATTCCTTTGTCATGCCTACAACTATCAAAGAATTTCAATCATCTAAAAATAGAGAAAGAGAGATCCAGTAATTCCTTTTGATGCGCTTGGAATTGATTAAAAATTCCAAGCTCGCCTTGTTAGCTCAAAAACACAGAGAGATGACTAATCCAAAGAGACCTTGCGAATAATCTAGCTTCAAAACTGATTACCATATCATGTAACATGACACACGCCAAGGATAGTATTGTAATAATAATAACAACAGCTGAATACGTGGGTGATTCTCTCATTAAATTCTAACTAGCCATGTAAATTGCATTAGTGTGCACAGTGCATGCTACTATGTGTGCATATAGATACCAAAACGAATTTATACAGCTATATCTCTTTTCTCTATACAAACGCACAAGAAAATAGCGATATGTGGAACGCAATAGCAGTTTTCCGACCCTCCCAGCAGCGTAGGACATCAGGTCTTTTATTCAACTATCCGCATACATATAGCTGCAGATGCATGTGTCGTGCTCGTAAAATTCTTGTAATTGCGAAACGGTCGTAGTCGACGAGCTCTATGGAAATTACGCGTTTCCCAGCTCAGCTAGCCTTGTGTGATTCTTGGTGTCTGTGTAGGATGTGGAGAGTGTAAGCGATAGATCGTGACCATGCAGAGGATTGCCATGCATATTTTTTTTTAAACCCCAGCTAAATTGTTTTTAATTCTCCGAGCGGTAATTGATTTTCGATGAATTTTTTAGGTAGCTTGTTGGATTATATTTGTTTGTTTTTAGTGATGGTCTAACCATACCGTATATTTTACTACTAGAAAAACAAAATATGAAGAAAAATGAAAAAAAAAATTTTTTATTTATTGTTTTTTAATTGTAAAATCATAAAAAGTAAGTTACTTTTTGCAAGAATTACATGAATGTGACGATGAGAAATTCCAAACTCACAAAGATTCCAATGATCCTCATAGAAACTCAAGCTCAAGTTAACCGAAATCTTGTTCTTTCACGAAATCAAGCGCAAGAGAATTTCATGCTTGCCTAGTCTTCACGCGAGAACTTGAAGTACAGAGAAGACAGAAAGACGTAGGTAAACCTGAATGCGAAGCAGTTGAACCGAAAGAATAATTAGCGGTAGCTGGTGTTTGGATCATATAGAGAGTTGCAAGCTCGAGAAGAAAGAGGACAGAAAGCGAGAGTAGTCTAGTTATCTCTCTCCCTCCCTCTCTCTCTCTCTCTCTCTCTCTCTCTCTCTCTCTCTCAGAGGTAGAAGTGAGATTAGCGGTCGCAGCTGTAACCTTTAAGTGGTCCTCTTTTGCTCTCGGGCTAGTGAATACCAGGAGCAGCAGCCGGTGGCGTCGTGCATTTCATTCCACAGACCTAACACGCGTATATATACATACATACATACATACCCCTCCACACGCGACAACCCGAATTACCTCGCTTTAAGTTCGTAATTGTTAATTAACTAAATCCAAACTAGCCACTTTTGGGTTAGCCGAGAAGCTTGCTCGACCAGTGAAAAGAGAGAGAGAGAGAGAGAGTGAGAGAGAAAAGAGGGAGGGAGGGAGGAATGAGGAAGTTGAGGAGAGAAGAGTAGTAGTTCGTTGAATTATTCAGCTGGCTGGAAAATTGTATGGCAGGTGCTCTCGCGTATACGCGGAACATTCCAAGCTTTGACACGCGGTTTCTGCGCTTGTAACATATGTGTTACGGATTTTCTCTTTGGATACTTATATTTTTATTGACATGTTTATTTTGTATTGGTAAACTTATGATACTATTTATTTATATTAATAAAATTGCTGACTTTTTTTTAGATTGATTTTAGCAGTTCTTAAATTAGTTTTGATTGATTCGTAATTCGCATGCTATTTATTATTATTATTTTTAAATAATTACATTATCAATACTAATATTTATTTTTTATATATTTCATGTTTTTAATCACTTAAAGATCGCAAGAGTTTCATTCGTCACAAAAACCATTAAGCTTAATAGCAGGTATATAAAACCTTTCCCGATAAAAATGAAATAGATCATACACATCGCAAAACACACATTTCAAAGATAACAGCAGAAACAAATTCTGCATGTAAATGGAAAAAAAAAGAAAAAAGAAAAAAAGGTTGACGCATGAAAAGTTAATCAAGCCAAAAAAATATCGGCTGCACCGCATGTCCGGATAATTAAATGCTTACGCTCGGTCTGTCTCTCGTGTCGGACGCGCGGCGAAGATAAAATGCGGGGAACGAGAACTTCACCTATCCCCCTCTCTCTCCCAAAATGTAACGCCACGTGAAATGCCAACTGCATTTGGCATCTGATTTATATGCGAGAGAGTGAGTGAGAGAAAGAGAAAGAGAAAGTACGACTCAATATTGCATCAACGTAATTGCGGCTGGTGCGAGTAGATGGAAGATGCGTGTGAGAGAGGATGGCATGTGTGTGTATACGCATCCACGTGCCGTTGAACCCCCCTGCTCTGATATTCGGCTTAACAAACGCGTTTATCGTCCGAAATAATTAATCGCTTTATTTGCGCTGCGACCAAACAACGGTCATGTGCGCAAAACATATACACAAATACATACATACATACATACTCATACATTTTCGGTGGTTTTATGTAATCGAATTGTGGAGTCCCGGCTTGGTTATTCTCTTTGCTGTGTATCGGATATCCGAGCATCCTAAATACTGCATTAGCCCTTTAACAAGTAGAGAGAGACCAGCTTGATGTGTGATCTCTCAACTACTACTTTCAAAGCAACTCTAATAATCTGATTTTGTTAAAGAGAAAAATGTATTTATTTAGATTACAGAAACGTTTGGACGTTTGTCAAGATAGAAGATAAATTAGAAGAGGAAAAGTTTTGATAGACTTAAACATGAAATCCCAACTGCTACCGGTTATTCTTATGCTAATGAATATGGCAAGATGTTGCTACATCTTCCCAGGAGGTATATAATATATATTTAAAAGGTCATTAATAAGTTTTCAATGACATTATTGCGATGTATATTTGACAGAAAATGATTTTTTTCAAATGTCTGACTATAATCGATTTGTACTACTGAAAATTTCAGTTATCTCAATCGATTCATTACCAATACAGTAAAGAAATACTCACATAAACAATTTAACTTTCTAAAATATGTAAAATATGACCAAACTGAATCTACAAGCTTAATCTTTAATTTTTACAGAAAAGCCAGATCCATGTGACAAACTTAACTGCACGTTAGGCTCACAATGCGTACGCAGCAAAGACGGCACGGAGGCAAAATGCGAATGCGCAGAG
Organism: Leptomastidea abnormis; assembly: GCA_030522805.1. Classification (NCBI taxonomy): domain Eukaryota; kingdom Metazoa; phylum Arthropoda; class Insecta; order Hymenoptera; family Encyrtidae; genus Leptomastidea; species Leptomastidea abnormis. Next base: position 12,462 of record JAPYZE010002582.1, read on the forward strand.
TCATGCCCAAGCCTTGGCGATCACGAAGGCGCAGGCCCAGTTTGTGGTAGCGACGGCGTAGATTATCCGAGTCTTTGCGAGCTCAACCGCATTGTCTGCACCCGAACTGCCAACATAAGCATAGCCTTCCGTGGCAAATGCGGTAAGTATATTTAACTATACGATTTCTTACGGCGATTTGGTTGGGCGCACAGCTGTTTAGCTTGTGTTTGCTACTGACTTGAATAGCCTATATAGAGGGATGTATTGGCTGGCCTAGTTTTCTATATTCTCTTTTATTTTTATTTTTTTTTTTATTTGGAAGTGTATCGATAATTATGTGGGATTTTATCGTTGCTGGATATTTTACTAATTGGTTGGAGCTGATTATTTATATATAGCTATAGGAGAATAAGCTATTGGAGCATGTGCTATTGACATTTCAATAAACAGTGTAAAAATAAAAAAGTTTAATTGCGTGGAATTATAATGTTACTTTATCTATTATACGCTTGACTTTTTTTATTATTCACTGAGTTTAAATTTATTACACTCATTGCTAATAGTAAAAATAGAAAAAGTTTCTTTTTATCAACGTAATTTTTCAAAGTTATTTTTCATCTTAATATGAATGAAGAAAAATCAAAAATTCAATATTGAAACCTTATCGCAAATACCTGACTAATGAAACAACAATATATAATACAGTTTTACAACCATAAACATAACTTATTATTTTAATATATTATTTTAAAAATTTCGGATATCCAACCCCGCAGTTATGTCATCTATGCACGTCCGCTATATTTACGTATAACTCTTTCTTCCTCCCTCTATTCTATACGATACAAAAAAAAAACAAGGAAAAAGAAAAGAATAGAAAGGAAGTTAAATTTCCCGTCGCGATAGGGCATTATCCATGCGCACACGCGCGCGTTGTATAGCAAAGTAGAACGAGAAAAAAGCAGACACCGGCCAACAAGCAAGCAAGCAAGCAAGCCCGAGGCAACGGAAACATTGGTATCATAAGGTAAACGGGGGGAGGAGGAGGGTGAAACGGGTTATATGCAAGGGATCGAGGAAGAAAGAGAGAGAGAGTAGTAGTAGTACACTGCAGTACAGCTCAGCCAGCCAGCCAGTCTCGCTCGCGTATGGATATTTCGCGAAAACGTAATGTATGGAGAGCCATAGATTTTCCGAAGCTAGAAGGGTGAGTGAGGGGTGGAAGAGGAAGAGGAGGAGTTGGAGGGGGCCGTTTGGAACCCATGGTTCTACAGAGCCATACATACATACATACAGAGTAGTGGGCTATAGCCTTATACCCGGTATCGAAGGCTATTATTCAGCCGGCGTACAATAAGGGAACGCTACACGTCTCTGCTCCGAAAACCAATTTCTCGCGCTCTCTTTCTGGCCTCGGGATCTCTCTCTTTCTCTCTCTCTCTCTCTCTCTCGCGTGGTATAAAGGTATGAGCATGACGTTGTTGGAGCAGGTGTGCGCCGACGCGATGCTGCTAGTGCTACTGCTACTGCTGGGACACAACGAGTAGAGAAAAAAAAGAGGAATAAAAGGTGGAAGAGTTGGTATCGTGGAAAAAAATGATACAAGGAGGAGGAGGAGGAGGAAGGGATATACGGATATAGGGCTTGTGTTGCTGATGGCGGTGCTTTTTTTTAATTTTGACTTTTGAAATGGCGAAAGTGCTCCTTCCTGCTGTTACTACTGTTTTTGTTGTTCTCGTTGTTGTTGTATGGACAAGAGATAGAGTGTATAAGTCTGTGTGTGTGTGTGCGTGTGTGTGTGTGTGTGTGTGTGTGTGTGTGTGTGTGTGTGTGTGTGTGTGTGAGTATGCAGGGCTGTTTTATATATAACTGCGTGCTTAATCATTGCGAGTCCTATGGCGTATACTACTTGGCTTTGGCGTTTGGTTATAGTTTTTTGATGAAGATTAAGCGGTACCGCCGACCTGATATTAATTGTACGTTTTTGGAAAGCTTGCGGATCAACCATATGTAAAATAATAAAAAAATAGTATTTTTTTTTTGTATTTACATAAAAATTAATCGTTTGATCTACTACCTAAGAATTATTTTCTCCTTTCATTTTTTTTTTTCTATTATCAATCTAAAAATCAACCGATCCTTTACCATAAACTAATCAAAATTCAAAATGTTTTAGTACAAAATAAAAACCTCGCTAATAACCCATCAATATCCTCAACTATAGCAGTCACCCTCCCAAAAAAAAGTCCAAGAATAACAGTACACCCGCATCAGCAGCAGCAGCCTGGTCGAACCAGAGTTCGCTGTTGTTCCCGCATCCTCCGCTATAACTCCGCTATACAATTGAAATTCCATGCACACACATCCACCCACACGCGCATCAGTAGTATACGCAGAGAAGGAGGAGAAGGAGGAGTTACATATAACAGCGTCGCGCGTCATTAATGCGTCGTTTTTCACGGCTGGCTTAGTTTGGCACACTCGCTGGTGGGAACGGCGGGTTACACGAGGACAATGACAAATTAGCCGATGCTGCATCCGCTGGCTCGATCGGCAGTCCCCTTCTCTTTTCAGCTATTGGCAGTGGTAGCGACAAGTGTACCCTCTGCGACTGACCTATCCGTCGCATCTACTATTCTCTCTTTTCTTCTTCCTTTCGTTTTTTTTTACATTGGCCTGTTCTCGGGGGGATTGAAACTCTGGTTGGGAATACGAATGTAGAGAAGTAGACAGTATATAGTAACGCAGGCGGAGTAGGAAGTTAAGCGCATCACTAGCTATACATAATGCGGCTGATGCTGCTACTGGTTGCAAACGTGAAACGAATGTCTGGAGAGAGAGAGAGAGAGAGAGAGAGAGAGAGAGAGAGAGAGAGAAAGAGAGAGAGAGAGAGAGAGAGAGAGAGTTTGTGGGTGAGGTAAAGGCGGTTAAGGAAGGTTAGATTGTTTTACGAGGATGTAAGAGAGTTCGGTTGAAAAAGTTTTTTACTCAGATTCTTTTCGATTTTGGCTCTTCTAAAGAATCTTTTTTGCTGCTACTGTAAGCTTGGCAATGTACGTGTGTGAGAAGAGGAGATTTCAGGATCTTCCAAGTGATTTATAGAGGATTCATTTGAAGAGTAACATTGAAGGTGATGAAAGATGTAAGGTAATTTTAAAAAGATAAACAATATTTTTATTTTTAAAAGTAAAATTGTTGTATGGTTGAGAAAATAATATACAAATCTGTTGAAAACAGTCGCTTATCCTTCTTTTCTCGCTGAGGCATCGAAATGAGAAGAACAACTGGCTTCTAAGATGGATGGAGCAATTGACAAAAATAAAAAAGTATAAACTGCGTTCAAGTCATACTTAACGCAATTTCCTTGTATTTGAGAATAAATCGCATTACACTTGAGACGGATAAAGAGCTAATCTCGTCGTGAGACACCATTTTATGTAAATATATATATATTTCTCTCTTTTCAAGCCTCTCAAGTTTTTTCTTTTTTTTTTACTTTTTTTTTACCTGCTGCCCGTCCGAAATCCCTCGAGATCTCCAGTTGAGATAAGAGAAAAAGCACTGCGAGAAACTGCCAAGTCCGAGGAAGCTGAAAATAACCTCCCAGTGCATAAGTATAATGCAGTTACCCTGTTTGTTTGTGCCGCACCTGTGAAAAGCTATTACATTTTTTTATTCTCCTTCTTCTTCTTATTCGTATTCTTAGTCATTTTACTTCACTCTCTTATTTAACTTCTCAAAATAAATTTAAATAAATATTAAAATTTAACTCTACAAATTGCGTAAGCTCCTTAGCAAATTCTTTTTATCTACCTTACATTTACCTTCTCACGTTACACAAAGAACACATATAAAATTACTGTTTTTACTTTATTCTTAAAAAGTAAAAAGAAAAAAATAATAAGTGTGTTTCGAAAAAAGATTAAATTCAACCAATCAAATCATTTGAAAAAAGAGAAAATGAAGAAAAAAATTTATACAAATCAGAGAGGTAGAAAACGTTGAAACACGTCAAATCGCGGATAAAAGCGTAAGGCTTGAAAAGAAGAATAAAAAAAAAGAAGAAGAAGTTTGTCGAGAAAAGAGATGAGAAAGGAGGGGGTAAATATCTCAGAAGCTGCCAAAGACCACCACGCCTAATTCTAAGTAAACAGTAGAGCTTGCACCAGAGCTTGCTGCAAGCTCTTTCTCCACGTCAGCCAACTACCCTCCCCCTCCCACTCCACTTGACTATACCCGTCTGATCAAACATTTGTCTTTAGCGCTCGGCTGATTAAACGGTCGCCACCGTCCCGACGACGTCGCAACGACGGAGTTCAGCTACGTGAACGTCGTTAGACGGTAGCTACGAAGAAAAGCTGTATAGGGAGCTCTTCTTACCCGGGAGAACAGTTTCGTCTGTGTCTCTCAATTAACGCCGAAAAGGTGACGGTTGATCGATGATGCGTGTTGATGCATACGTAAGGGTAATTTATTTGGATAGATGATTTTTTCTCTTTTAGTTAGGTTTGCTGGGAATTTGATTTATCTGAAAGATCATATGAGAAATTATTATGTGTGTGCTATACAAATAAATTCAGTTGATTATATTTAATCGAGTAATTTATAAAAAATAACAAATAACGATGGGAATTAAAGTAAGAGCAAAATAACGACTGAACTTTCTTATGTCTTTTATCGACTGCTTTTTATCAACTTTGCCCTTACCTTTACCCAAGATACTTCCTATCGATTACATGCTTTTTCCTAAATGAATATGACTATCTGATGTTACCTTTTTCCTCTTGCTATTCACCCCTCCATCATTTCCATTAACGTTCTACAGCTCAACAAGTCGTTAAAAGATTATTTTTTCCATCCTCGAATTTTTTTTTCTCTTTCGTCTGTACTGCAATTTATAAAAATAAGGATGAACTGTGTATAGCCAGAGCAGGCATCCAATCTCGTCAACTTCTCTAATTAACGAGACGATTCAGCAATAGATCTGTGGTTTTACTCAAGAATCGATATGATGATGGTAATTATTCAAATGTAGATGTCGGAAGTCTTCATTAATTAAGTAAATAATTTTTTACAGCTGGATGATTTAGAAAATGCTACTTGGACTTTATTTCATTAATCCCACTCAAGATTTGATATTTTTTTTTCTTTTTCTCAAGTAATTTAATTAAATTTGTCGAGAGCATAATTGTAATTGTTGAAGAAGTCTTTTCCTCATTTTTTTAATGAGATCAGAATAACAAAGTTTGGAAGTAAATGAATAACGGACAAGATATATTTTTAATGATCACAAATAACAATAATAATCAATATTCATATTACACAAATATCATCTATCAGCATTTAAATAAAATTTCAGACTAAAAAAAAAACAAATTTATCAATTTACTTATAAAAATAAAAAAAACAGATAACTGTATTTTTATTAGTATAGTACGTACCCATACAAGATCACAATGTCGTATTTCCATCTTCTTTAAAATTCCCCTGTATAACATCAATCCTCGTTTCACTGGCTTTCAATCGTTTATTTTCTTCCAGTTTCCACCAAAGAACTTACTTACTCCATATAGCTTGCAGACATATACTCGTCTTGCTGTATCTCCTTCTTTGCCTTTGGCAAATGTTCGCATTCTCGCGTGTTCACTTTGTACTTGCCGCCGACACAGTTGGTATCCTATACTATACTTTTTTTTTCTGTCACGTTTGAATATAAAGAGATCGTGGCCGCATCTTTGCTAGAACTAACATTCATCAATTTCATGTTCTTATAATCTGTAGTTTTGTAAATCGGCTTTTATAACTTTGAATTTTCTGGTTTTAAAAAGCATTTATTTAAAAATAATAATAAAACTTTCAAACGATCGACCTTCAAGAGCTTTAATTTTAAATATTTACCACCAGAAAGCATTTATTTCACCAGCCCAGTGTATTTCATTTATCAATAATGTTCTCTTTGTCCTACTTCAGCATATCCCTTTGTCTCTCTTTCTCACTCTTTCGATATCCTTTGTCAACGGCAAAGCTATACTACAGCAGGAATTCGGTATACTCGGCGGATATTACCCTGCCATTGTCTCCGGTTGCCGTATATAATAAAAGTCGTGGAAAGCGTCAAATCGACCGAGTTGTCTGTTATATATGTATATGGATATACATATATTGAGCTAGGTCAACTGCTATGCCACCCTCTTCGACAAACTCGCAAGTGAAATGGATAAATGAAAAGCGCTGAACGCAGCAGCAGCAGCAGTAGATATGGTTACACGAAGTTTTCATTGCTTCCTCGAGATTTATATACGTTATATATTTATGTATATATTTATTTGTTTGCCTTCGAAGATTGCCATTTGTAAAATGTTTTTTCTGTTTATTTTTGTAACCCATCGCGAGAGTACAAGTTGTTTACCTTTCATCCTTTGATATTTCATCTCTCGTGGAGAAATTACAGCGACTAGAGTTTACGCTTGGTAAAATCTGTATAGGTATACAACGGAAGGATGATGTTACTTTGAAAAAATCAAAATGAAAAATTTCAAATTTAACGTACCTTTTTTTTTTTATAAATTATGTTTCAAAACAAAGAGTCATTATAATTTTCATATTAACTTTCATTGAAAATTAAAATTAAAATCCAGCTTCTCATTTTTCAACTCCACAAAGTAAAATTTAAAATGATTATTTCCTTATCACTAAATCCCATTCATAATGTCTATCAATGCCAACGAAAAAACTTCAAAAACACGACATATCATCCCATAACATATCACACATTTAATAAGTTCACCAAGTGAATACACACAAACGTGCACACACATATTTATATATATATATATATATATATATATATATATATATATATATATATGTAAAAGAGAGTCGAAAAGAACGCAAGAAGAGAAAAAAAGCGAAGTAGAAAGCTAAACGCAAACAGCAAGCAAAAGATATACATGACGCATTCACAAACAAACTTGCTCTAAAGGAAAGCTCATGTACGTTTCCAAAGCTAGGTAGGTATACAGATACAGCAAAGCTTGAAAGTAGGTCAAGACGACGTTTCTCTCGTGATGTTACCGGATTCACACGAATGATCGGCACGATAGTCGATCGAAATACTCTGAAAGAAGTCCTGGTTGCACCAAGCCAAGATCTGCAAGCTTGCAACGAAAAAGAGACAGATGTACTCGCGTGATTGCTCACGGTGTCCATATAAGGTTCTGGCTTTTTCTTGGATAAATTTCACACGTCTAAGGACGAGAGAGAAGAGGTAGACAGTTTTAGGCTTTAGTGTATTTTACAGTTTATTTGCGTGTTTTTAAAAGGAAAAATAAGATATGGAAGTGTGGCTGTATATTTCTACATTGAATCTTCTTGGATCGACCAGTTCATGTACACCATATGGCTTCATTTTTAAAAGTTCCTTTTATCGAGCTTTTTATTTTGACTATGATGGATATAACAAAGCGTGCTTGTGTTATAGTTTGTATTTTAAGCTGATGTATTAGCATTTATAAAAAGTTGATAAATATTTAACTGACTTTTCCTGTTTGTTTTCCCATAGTTTGGTTACAGAATAGTGCGTAAGCTTACGAAGCTCATACAACTGCTTTAAAAGTTTGAGCTTGCAGGAAATTGTTACTGGAAATTTGCAATTTTTGATTTTTTGATGTTTTAAGTGTTAAGTTGATCGAAGAATTTTTCAACTTCATTCGAAATTCTTTTTTACTTTTTTCTTTTTAAGAAACTTGCTAATAATGTATCCTCTCATTCTTCTCAGCAAAACTTTACTTCAAAATACAAAGTTTTCATATTATTCTCGATCGGATCATTAATATAGTTAATTAGAGCTAAAATTAATGATTAATCCGATAGCGGAAGCAAAAGAAGAAGGCTAAAACGTTAAAAGAGCCATTAATCTCCGGTTCTCCTTTTTTTTCTCCATAAAAGAGCAGAGTAAGTAAAAAATCTACTTCCTACCTTTCGACTTCATCGCAGTACGGAGTAGTAGCAAGAAAAGCGAAGAAAACTCGAGAAAGAAGACTTGACTTGAATAAAAAAAAAGGATATCTTTTTCTTTCATAAAGTCGAACGTTTTTTAATGCAGCTCGATTATCTGTCGCCGTTATAGTCTATAGCTTACGGATTACTCACTTGCAGTAAGAAAAAAATAAAAGAAAGGTAGTAGTGCGACCTTGCCGGTGTTGCTCGTCGATGCGCTGAGAATAAAAAGCGGAAGGATGGAGGAAAAGCGGTAAAAGATCGAGACGGAGTTGAAAGCTCGGCTGTGCCACCCCCCTCTCCGACCACGAAAGTTCGACGGAACTTCGAAGATTAGCGCCAACTCTAGCTTGCTAGCCTGAGGAGAAAGCAAAGTCTTTTGTGCGACGACAAAAAGATTTTTCTTTCTTTTACAACTTTATTTTTCTGTTTTACTTTTTTTTTCTTTTCTTGCAGGGATAAAAGTGCAAGAATAGGTTGAAAGTAAAGAAAATTGGCGTCGGGTAAATGAGAAACATGTTTGGGAATTTTGAAACATCCCATGATTCGGTCTGTTTATTCTTTACAGCAAAACAACATGTAATTTAAAAAATTATATATTTAAACCTATGTTGTCAAAACAAACTTTGTCAAAAACACAATATAAAAATAAATAAATAAACTTGTGAATTTTAAATAGCTATTAAGGCAACAATTTATTAAAAAAGAGTTACAAAATATAGGTTTAAAATGGAAAAAAAAAACTTTCAAAGAATACCCAAAGCTTTGAGAGAAGATAAAAAATAAAGGAGTGTCGCATCGAAGCAGATGAGAACACAAGCCCGCAAGCTCTTTAAAGATGAAGCAAAAGCTGAGACGAGTAGAAGAGCTCTCGCTTAACTTATGCACCCGCTCACGAAAGCGTCAAATTGAAGGCCAAAAAGGACGACGAGATGAGCGCATTATGCGCGCATATATAAGACCAAACCTTGTTTCCGTCCGCTTTCGCTTTAACCCAAGCGGTGGGATGAAAAAAGGAAGAAGAAAAAAACGTGTCTATGTGATATCGTTTCCTTTGTGCCTTTGGTTAAAAATAAAGGCGCGCTTGGTAGTTTGATTTTTCTCACGCGAGCCCGGTTTTCTTTCTCTCGCCTCTCCTCATACATATGGATTGGTTTATGTAGCCTAGGGATCATTTAAGAAATACTGTTCTTTGAGGTGCTGAAGTTTGTCGGCTTTTATGCTTCGCTGGAATTGGGGCTTGAGAAATATAATGTATTTTCTGACCGTTTTTTTTTCTTTTTTTTTTTCATGTTCCAAGAGCCCTCGAGGTATAATCGAGCTTTTCCTGAAAAATAGGGCGAAGAAAAAAAATTGATGTAAGACCAGCGAGTGGAACTTTGCAAGCTAATGCCTTATTTATTGTTAGTAAAAACTATGTATTCCTTAAAATTTAAATAAAAAATTCTTTCTCAAATATAAACAAATAAATCATTTAATCTACGACTTTTCTCTTACACATCATTTAAAAAATTTCTTCTAAATAATTTTTAGATTTAAACTAGGTTATCGAACTACTAACGTTGCAAGCTTTCCAACACTAATAAAGAATTCCAGCAATCCATTCGAAAATTGTAAAAATCAACTATACTTATTGTCCCAACTTTACAACAGTATTCAAACTCAAAAGCTTCCGCAAGCACAAAGCAATAGCTTTTATCGAACAATAAAAGTGACCACATTAAGTTAGAGAAAAGCTCGCCGCAAAACTATGCGAATATACCAAGTAAAAGCTAAGAATAAAGTTCGAACCAAGAGAGAAGGAGGAGGAGAGAAAACGAAATATAAGAGCTGAAAACTCCTTAAAACCGAGGACAAGAAGGCCAATCTCGGTATCCGTAAAGAAAAGGGAAGTCCGAGACGCGAAATCTCGGCAGTGGTCGGTGAAGCGCGCCGAACCAAGGCGACCAAGTCTAGGCTACCTAGAGAAAGAGAATGAGAGAAAGCTCTCTCTCTCTCTCTCTCTCTCTCTCTCTCTCTCTCTCTCTCTCTCTCTCTCTCTCTCTCTCTCTCTCTCTCTCTCTCTCTCTCCCTCTCCCCCCTATATCTCTCAATACGCGAAATTCCATTAGTCGAGCTAGCTTTCTCTCTCTTCTAAGCTTGCATGCTGTACCGGTACGGGTCAGCTGCCGAGCCGCGCGAAAGAAGGGTTAGAACAGGAAGGGAGAAAAGCTTAAGGTGGTGGGAGGGGGAATTCAGAGGAAACGGGACTAGAGTATTATGTGTATGTATGAGTTTCTATATATACGTACGTGCATGGGAGAGAGAGAGAGAGAGAGAGAGAGAGTAAGTCAGAGTCGAAGGCCGCACTATACGAAGGAGTTTAGTCGCTCCAGTGGACTGTAACTTAAGCCGCGACCCGGAGAAACAGCACACCTCGACGCGCGTCGGGCCTTCTGGCTTTCTCCTCTACTACTACCACTACTATTACTACTGTTGCACACACGTGCACACACTCTCTTTCTCTCTCTCTCTCTCTCTCTCTCTCTCTCTTGCACCTCTTCCACTTCTCCCCTATCCCAGCACACACCAACACGCGAGAAACGGAATCCCAAGTTCCTTCCGGCCGGCGAAGATTAATCTCGGCTAGCGCGTACTCCCTCTCCCCTTTACTTCCCTTCCCCATCTATACCACGTGAATTCCGTTATCCTCGGGTTCTGTAGGTATGGGGAAGGTAAGGAGAGCCGGCTCCAACGCTCACGTCCGATATAACTTTGCCTAATATTGCAGTGCCCCCCCCCCCCTTGGCTAACGTCGTGATTTTGCCTCCTCTTTCTCTTGCGCTTACTATACGACGCCCGGATGCCCGAGTAAAGGATACACCTTTCTAGTTATGTATGTAAGACTTAGAAGAGAAAGGAAGGAGGAGGGGGTGAGGGGGGGGGGGGTATTGTGGTGAAGAGAGGATGGCTGCTACTGATGCAGTAAGATATTCTATGCGGTTGGAATTCTCCTTGGAAATTTCAAGCGGAATTTTATGATGACTTCTCCCTTTCCTTTTTTTTTCACCTTTTCTTCATCCAGTTTTTGCTCGTGTGAATAATGAAAGTAGGACCGCTTGAGAATATTTTGGATATTTTGTCGATTTTGATCAATTTGAAATAAGGATAAGTGTGTTGCAATAGATACCTATATGTCAATAATTTTTATGATTGCTCGGACGATTATACAAATTGTGTGAAGTATTATAATGCTTGAGTGCCATGCGCCACATTTACTATAATAAATAAAGAAAAAAAATTTTCGCTAGAAATCAAGTGGCGCGGTAGCGCCACGAAGGCAAGTTTGAGTAGCAAACTGAGCCTGCGGCGTACGCGACAATACATACGTTAATATTCGAAATCTCAATTT
>JAPYZE010002583.1:0-15696 GCA_030522805.1 Leptomastidea abnormis
AGTAATATAACACCGGTTATTGTTAAAGGAGGCATATCACACAGTAATGCAACAATACAGTTTAAAGGAGAGAAAAAAGAAACGCTCAACTTTTTTTTCAACGTGCATTGTATATATGTTGAGATACCGTAATTAATAATTTCAATTCAATTATTGAGACTTTAATTATTTTTAACATTGTTAATAGATATTTTTTTCAAGCTATTGTTTATGGAATAAAATGAAAAAAAAAAAAATTAAATAAAAAGCAAAGGTAATAATTTATTTGAACCTAATCATCTACATTTTAATTAAAATTATTAATTAATGTGATAAAATAATCAGTTTCGATTCTTAATAATATTGAACAAATCAAATCATAGCATTTATTAACTGATAAAATTTAATAAAAATTTGAAAACTAATCCAATTAAAAGATAATAATAATTTTTTTTTCTTTTTTAATGAAAAAGATTATTGATAAGTAATACCCGTTAATAAATTTCACTGAAATTACGTAATCAAGATATTATCACGAAGAAAATAAGTTTATTTTGATAAAAATTGAACAATATATAAAGCACCTATTGCCTATCAGAATTATCAAACTCAAGTCATCAAAGCTCTATACAACAGTATTGAGAAAATGGCATTGCCAAACATCACCGTCTTTCTGTTAACCATAGTAATAATCTCAACTACAGTTGCTGCAAACGTTCTGACGAAAAATCGCTTTGAATATGGAAGTCTTTTGCCGGGTAATTTAATATCTTGCGAGGACAATATTAACATACCCAGTTTCAAAACTGTACGAATAACCGCTGAATACGATTGTGACGTTGGCAAGGACCGTGTCATCAATTACATTGCACTTCTAGATAATGGAAATACCAGTATAACACCTGTATTTAAAAGTGGAGGCATATTGAACAAAAATGTCACACTAGAGTTGAAAGGAAAAACGTCAGATCCTGTTTCATTTTCAATCACTGCGTATTCTGTTTCAACAAAATCAACAAAATAAAAATCATCTGTAATATTCAAATGGATAAATTTTGAATAATTATTTTTTGTGCAATTTTCATTTGTAATGTATTTCAAATAAAATAAAAAGAATATTATTTTAAAAATTAAAGGTAATAATTTATTTGAACCAATTTATATACTAAAAAAAAATATTCAGTAAAAATTATCATTAATGATTATCATTAATGATAATTTTAACTGTTTTATATTAAAAAAAAAAAAATTATTGATAATAAAAACTTATTAATTAATCTTATCGATTAATTCAATATTGAGTAAAAATGTTATCATAAAAAAATAACTTTTCAATAAAAATTAAATTATATACATCGAAGGTGTATATAAAGAGTATTTAGTCTATGAGCAACACATCAAAGTTATTTTATTCGTTAAAGTTATTCAACGAAATTAACAATGGCATCGTCGCACATTATTAGTTTTCTAATAGCCATAATACTAATCTCGGCTGTTGTTGATGTGAACGTAAAAGCTGATAATTTTGTAAATGGTGCCCGTTTACGTAACGACTCAGTAGCTTGCCAGGAAGTAATCGACGTACCTGGTAAAACATTTTTTCGAATAACCGCCGAATACGACTGCATCCTCGGTACCAATCGTGCCATTAATTACATTGAAATTACTGACAGAGCAAGCTCTAGTATAAAACCAGTCATTATAAAAGGAGGTCTGCTTAACAATAATGTAACAGTAGAATTTAAAGGACTAACAAGAGAGACTATTTCGTTTATAATCACTACTTTTTCTGTATCTAAAGTATAGTAATTACATGTATACAATATATATTTAATTTGAATTTATTAATTTGTTATATTTTCAAATTGTTAACATTGAAAACTTGTAAAATTTACATATTTTAAATAAAATGCAAAATAATTAAAAAAAAAATAATAATTATTGTAATTTATTTAAACCTAATATTTCACATATCCTATGAAAAAAAAAAAAAAATGTTAGTATAATCTGTGCAAGCTCAAACGTTATAATGACGCTTATCGTAGTGGCGCCTTGAAACTTATACTAAGCATATATGTACCGCGATGGCCGGATATGTACGGCTTTTTGTAGCCAATTATAAGATGCCGATTGTGATTTATATAGTAAGTAAACCAGAGTAGGATGTCAGCTTGGCGCTTGCACAAGTAACTACTACTACTACTGACTTCAAGAGCAACTGTAAACTTACAGCCTCGGCTTCCTTTTTTTCCTTTGCAACACTTTATTTTTTTTTTTATTTATTTATCATTGACACGCTGCACTTGACTTTTATTAATTAGATCTCCCTGACTGTGATTGTGGTACTGCGAAATAGCTGTATATTAAAAGCTATTTGAATATGTTCATTATGAAATCAGTGCAATAAACTTTTAAATTAAAAAATTATTATAATTTCATGACGAATATTAAAACAAGTGTTTTTTGGACGATTGTCAAATTTTAATTCTTATGCTTGATGATATACTTCAAGCTATTTGTCTCTATCATTTATTGTTCTGTGTATTTTTACATATCGTTGCGCCAATTTTATAAAGATATTGAATAATCTATTTGTATATTTGTCTTAGTTATATTTTTGGTAACAAATAAATCATTGCACATATTGTTCGTTCCAAATTTAAATACGCTTGAAATTTATTGTGTATATGTCCGGTAAAAGCTCTAAAAGCTCGATTAGCGAAAATTTATTTAATAGATGCATTAACATATTTTTTAACTTAAATTTTCGTTTTTTTTTTTAATCAATAGCAAAGTGAAAAAAAAATAAAGCAACTGTAAACTGTAATAATAAAATAAAAGCTCGCATCGAATAGCAATTACTCTAAAGCTTTAATTCAATACGATATAATCAATGTAGCAATGAAGGGCTATCCTAGAATAAACTACACACTGTATATTCATTCAATTTCAATAACATTTTTTATACGAAAGCACTGATAGCTGCAACCGATTCTAGTCAAAATCAAGGTCGGAGTCAAATCGGTCTCTCAACAACATAACACAGTCATTGCAAGCTCGTTAAAAGCACATACGCACAAGGTCGAGCGACAAGTCCGGTCAGGGTAAAAAGTCGACAAGGTAATTTTTGGCTCCCACGTGTGTCCGATAAGCTACCAGCATCCTCCCACCCTCCAACTACCAATCCAACCAAATTAAAGGGTGTGGCATCGGTGAGTTTGTTATAAGCTAAAATAAAAGGCCTGACAGACGGCAAAGTAAGTGCTCGGGCCGATCGGATCACAGTTTCATTTGATCTTTGATCGGAAGAAGGTGTATAATATAAGCTATAACAAGTACATCGTTTTTTTAAGGTACTGATTTAAGTTCGGATTAGTGTAACAATGTGGGATGTTAGTGCTTTTTATAAAGATAAATATATTTAGTGCTGAGTTTTAAGTGAATTTTTTTATTATTATTATGATCAAGTTATATAGTTAAAAAAATTTTGATATTGGTGATATTTAAATTTTGATGATACAAATAGTATCGTATATCACCTTTATAAATTATACATTGTACTATTAACATCGCGAAGGGAACCAAAAGTATAAGAATATCATTTTACACTTCCTTTTAAATTTATTATTTTATTGGAGCTTTAAACTTGTAATTCAATTCAAACATTAAAACATCTTAAAATAATTATTCTTTAACTATATAAAATATCATTACCTAACATCATATTACAAAACAAAATATTTCTCAATGTTCAATCAAAAATTTAATCAAACCGACAATGTACTCTTTCACTCCTTCAAAAATTTAAAATAGCACAAAAGAATTTGTTTCCATCAACAAAATTTAAAGCCTAAAACAAAGTCAGTTAATCAAATTGTTCTTACGTAAAAAAAAAGTCTGATAGATCGAAGAAGAGAGTAAAAAAAAGAGAGAAAGAGAAGAAGCTCGAAATCGAGGCCAAAACACAGACGGTCAGGTATAGGGTAGATCCCCGATTTAGTCGTCGTCGTCGGTGGCGGGACAATCGTCGGCATACCTAGCATAGCAAAAAAGCCACAATAGATCTATATAAAAAAAATCTCTTTTTTATACTTTCGCAGGTGTCTAAATAGTAATCAAATAATAAATATCAACCATGTGGGACGAAGAGCCAGCAGCGTGGGATGACGATACAACCACAGGAACCTCAGCCACCTCTGGTACCGAGGAATCGAGTACAGAAACCGGTACCGATACCGCACCACCCGAGCCACCTTTCGATTTCCGTACATTACCAAGATGCGATCCACCCAAGTACACTTTGCACTGGGTTAAACCCCTTATTTTGGGATATAAATATCTTTATGATTACAGGTCGGTGTAATTTTATAATTTTATTTTATACTGTATATATAACGTTTTTTTTTTTTAACGATTTAATTGATGTTTTGATTAATTGTATAATTTCAGACAAAATTATTACAACGACGTGATCGATTATATGAACAAGAGAAATAAAGGTATAAGCCGCGAAGAGCCAAGAGCTCAAGAATGGTCAGAACGTGCTCTTAGAACATACGACGAAAAGAATAAGGATAGAAGCCGTAAGCAGGTATCCGATATGCGTATATTAACTGGATACAAACCGAAGGTTCGCCACTACAGTTATCACACGAGGGCTTATTACAGTCTTAAGTATCAGAAGATTCTTTGAATTTTTTTATTCATTGCAAATGAGTGATGATGGGAGGAAGGGTATGATAAAGTTTTAAGACTAATTAATGTATTATATGTCGCGAACTTTGTAAAACGAAACAGATATTACATATGTTATATGGCAAACAAATTTTTTTTTCTTCTTTTTTTTTTTTTAATTTACATAGAAGTATATCGAATGGAGAACGTTTAAAAATGTATATATTAAAAATTTATAAAAATACTCATCGTTTTTAATTCGTGATTTTTAATTATAATTTTGAAAAAATGTTCTACTTTACTGAACAACACGACACTATCAATAAGCGACTGAGTACAAAATATTATATCCTAATAAATAGCGATTATACCCTTTAGAAAAAAAAAAATAATCGCTTGTTGACAGTGACAGTTGTCAGGCATTTAGAAAACTACATTTATAAAACGATGTTCTTAATTAAACTACGATTATTGTCATCATAAATTTGTTTCTATTACTGTCATCATTGTATAAATAATTTATAAAACATCTCTTTAATATTTATTCTTATGTATGTTTTGTTCTGTGCTATTATTTTAAAATCAAATTCTTATAATTTTATTATTTATGCGTCAATTATATGTTTAACTATATGCTTAAAGTATTAATGATGTAACGAAAAATTATATAACCACAAAAAATACAAATAAAAATAGAAATATTCTTATAAAAATTTGTTATATAAAATTTTTTTTGTGTTGAATCTTACACGCATCACTTTTAAATTCCTAATAAACAAAAATGCGTTAATCTCTCAAAAAAAAAATAAGATAAGCCACGTTTACGTATATTTACATTTTGAAATTTACAATTGAAATATTACCTTAGAGTCTAAAGCAAGGTCAATCAATTTCAAGTATATACTTCCCCTATGTGTAAAACTGATACAAGGTTCTCCACAGTTTTATCTATCGATGCCAGTTGTCTGTAATGAAAGACGTCACATGCATATGATTATTCAAATTACTTTTACGTGAGATAACAGTTAAATTTCCTTAATAAATATTAATAATAAATAATGATAAAATTATAATTTTATGCATAAATACAAAGCCCTACATTTATACTGATCTTGTGTTTGTGAAACAATAAATTGAAATCGTTTAATCTAAAATTTTTAGTCTGTTCTGTTTTTCTTTTTATGAAATATCTTGCTCAACAATTCTAAGGTAATTAATTTTGCATTTTTTTTTTTTAATTATTTTACAACTATTTTTTTAGTTACTCTTAAAAAATTTTATCTTGTCCTACTGCATATTTTTATTCAATTATTGTTATTAAGCTAAATTTTAATAATAATAATAATTATCGTCATGCAGAATACAATCTAATCTTTGTTTACTTATTAAAAAAAGCTTTCTGTATCAGATTATCAACCCAATGCGACACCAGATTTTGTTCATTCAAAGTAATATTAAGAGCTTTATTGCTTGAGAAACACTCTAGCAGTAAATTTATTGTAGATAAATTAACTTATAGCAATGCATTTAAAATTATTTTTGATAATATCTTTTATAATCGCCTCAACTCAAGGTAAGTTTTTTGCTCAATTCAATTTTTAAATTATCAGTGTTATTAATAAACTAAATATTACAAAATTGCATAAAAAATACCTTAGGTAAAAAAGGCTTTGGTCCTAACGATCAAGAATGGGGTTACGTGACGGTTCGACCAGGAGCTCATATGTTTTGGTGGTTGCATTATACAACTGCTGATGTAAAAAGTTCTTATACGGAAAAACCACTGATTATATGGTTACAAGGAGGACCAGGTGTTTCTGGTACTGGTTACGGAAATTTTGAAGAAATAGGACCATTAGACACTAATTTAAAACCAAGAAATCACACTTGGGTAACGTTAATGTTTATGTAAACTATACAAGTAAATTTTTTGACCTTCAGTTTGCTGTATACTTATTGGGTTTAATACTTGTGTGAACTATTTAAATAAATTTGTTTGCTATACATCAGTTTGAAAAATTCATATAATTTTTCAAATTTTTTTTTTATTTGTTTGTATAACTAATAATATTTTATTTATTTTCTACTGCAGGTGAAAGATTATAATGTGCTTTTTATTGATAATCCAGTGGGAACAGGATTTAGTTACGTTGAAAATTTAAAATATTTAGCTAAAAATAATACGGAAATTGCTCTAGATTTGATGAAATGTATTAAATCTTTTTATCAACAGTTTCAAAATTTTAGTCAAACGCCAACATTTATATTAGCCGAATCTTATGGTGGAAAAATGACTGCTGAGTTTGCTTATTTATGGTATCAAGTAAGACAACACAATTTAATAAAGAAAAATGGTAATTGTGAAAGTTGAATATATCATTTATCAACAAAATTTTGTTTAGGAACAAAGTGGAGGACGAATCAATAGCAATTTCAAAGGAATCGGTTTAGTAGATTCATTGATATCAAGTGATGATATGTACATGTCAATCGCTCCATATTTATATAACTTCGTAAGTATTAATAAATTTTTTTTATTAAATTGTTTCAAATTTAATATTTGTTCAATTTCATTTGAAAAAAAAATTATTTTCAGGGTATGATTGATAATGCTGCTTTCAATGTAATTAAATCGTATGCAAAGGATTTTGTCAAAGAAAGCAATGCAGGTAATTGGACGGAAGCTGTGAATATTGGAAATGAAATTGAATATCTTATGCAAAACTTTACTTATCACGTTGATAGGTATAATGTCATAAAAAAAGTATCCCCAAAATATTCATCGGGTATTTGATTATATTAAATATATACATAAAAGTTAATTAAAAATATATATTAACATATGTGAAAAAATTTTTCAGAATCAAAAGTTCCTAGCTTTTTTGGACCCTTTGACTATTCCAAAGAATTGAATGACATCATGAAGAAGGTAACGATCGCTTTAAAATTAAAAAGCGAATGGGCAAGTCAAGAATCTCCGGTTTTTCATGCATTGTACGAAGACTGTCGAAAACCAGTAGTTCATTTTGGTAATTATAAGGCCTAAAGTAATAAAATATTATATTAATACGATTAAGAGTAATTTTTTTGAAATTATTTAAATTTTAGTGGAAAAATTATTAAATGAAACAGATCTTAAAGTGTATGTATTTAACGGCCAGCTCGATCTTATAATAAATACACCAGGTATGATATTAAATTTTAATATGAACATTTTAATATAATAATTATTTTACTGATGAATAATTTCACAATATCTTTTAATTACTTTTTTTTAAAAGGCACTTTAAGTTGGATAGAAAAATTAAAATGGAGCCATAGTAAAGATTGGTTGAAATCTCCAAGATTACCATTAGTAGTCGATAATATTATCGAAGGTTACCATAGAGGCTATGAAAATTTTAAATTTTTCTGGGTCATTAGATCTGGGCACATGGTGCGTAGCAATACTATATTTTTCTAAGTAACGATAATAATTAATTTAATGGACCAACTATATATATATGTATTTTTCAGATACCTGCTGATAATCCGGTAGCAATGGAAGCAATACTAGAAGATTTGATTAATAGCTGATAACTATAGTCATGTAAATATTTTTTAAAAATTTTATAACATATTGACAGGGAATTAAAAAAAAAATCATATTTTTGAATGTTCACAAATATATTAATTTTTGTAATAACAAAATGGCACATAAAAATACTATAAATTCTACTAATATTAATTACAATTCATACCTTTAAATCATATATCAATTGTTTTTTTTTGTTCGCTCGTTATAAACTGTATAGTTACACAAAATGTGTGATGATGATTCATACTAAATTTAAAATTAAATATGGTATGCGTATGATGTAAAGCGCTACTTTATTTCGTGTGTGTGTGTGTTTTATAAACATCTTATAATTATAAATGCTCTTGGAAACGAATTAATTTTAAAAAAAAAAAAAAATAGAACATATTTATGTAACATTGTTCACTTCGAAAGTTTCGTATGACTTTCTTTAATGAATTTTAAGAAAGCTCCTTCTCAACTTCCATGCCTTCGTATTTCTTTTTTTTTTTTATTTTTATTTCGATATAGGTATCAACAACGCTTTTTCAATAATATATTAAATATTTACGTTTAATATGAGCTCGCCAGTTTTCGCACTTTCATCAACAAAATAAAAAAAAAGAAATTAAATTAAATTAAAAAATAAAAATTAAGTAAAAATTATAGATGATGATGATGAGTTTGACATTTGATTATGTACAACGATTATGTCTAAACATAAATAGAAATTAATTTTTAAATGGTAAATAAGACACATTAATGAATTAAAAAAAAAAAATCTACGTATTTAATAATCATGAATCTGTTTTAAGAACTTTCTCTCGCTCGCTCTCATTCGTATATTATATATAGCGCATCCTTTGCTTACATTTTGTCTCTTAAACTTACTTTGAAACACGCGTATAAGTTGAAACAATTAGTGTCTTATCTATTATGAACGACGAAAATTTTTTCTTTTTTTTTTCATTTAAATTCTCAAACTTCCATCTCGAGCACAGTGTTTTTTTTTAATTTGTTCTGATTAAAGATAGCATGGAACAAAGACAAATTTCTCTAATTTATTTCTTTTTGAAACTTCGTAATTAATCAAGTGTTGCTAAGACAGTGACAGAATAGTGAATTAAAGTTTAAAATTTTGATTTTATACAAAATTAATATTAATAAAAAAGATATAAATTTAATACGAAATTATTACTGAATAATCATAGCATAGGTACATTTTACTGCTTTGTTCCATATTGTCGTTCAAACATTCAGATGTGGAGCAAAAATATGATAAAATTTTAATTAACTACATCAAATCCGTGAAATACTCAAATAATAAAATTATCACTACAGAGAGAAAATTCCTTTTTCTTTACACCTCATAAGATTATCAGAATAATTTTTCGAAAAAAATCAAATTTTACGAGTAAATTTAATTTTTATAATTTATTTTTTTATTTTTTGCTTTCTTTATAATTGCAAAAATTAATTTGATATATTCTAACCTATCACCTCGCCCGATCTAATATGTATAAATAAAAATTACTCATTTCGGTACAATCTTACCTTTCATCGCTCTGCTAGACGCTTACTTATGTCTTTATTTATCAAATCTTTTTACTTTTTATTTCTCGCACGATATGTCTTAGTCTTCACCCTTATCATTCACATTTAATGAAATTCGCAGAATTATTTATTTTTCGATATCTAACCATTTATATTTATTTAATCACGAATTTTGCATTATGTTCTTGTTTTCTCTCGAAAACGCGTTTTTTTCATCTAAAATTTCGTTGCAAATGAATTTTATGAAAAAATTCAGGCTTTGAATATCTTTTGATAATTTTGCATTTTCAAAACTTGTTTGATTTTAATGCAAAATATTTTAAAAACATAGATAATAAATATACGATTTCATAAATTATTTACATGATTTTAAAATTTTAAACAAATGAGTTACTTCAATTTTACAAAATAAACAGTTCACGAATATTTAAATTTCATATATTAAATAGCTCAAATCAAACAGCTTTACAAGTTTTTGTTCTGAAAAATTGATTTTTTAAATAGTAATTTATTTTGAATGTAAATAAAAAGTTTTTTACTGCATTATAGATTGTAATCGTCACAATGCATACAATTGCTTTTTTAACAGATTTCTCATGCTTAAAATAAAGTTATTAAAATTAATTTTTAAATAATATACTATTCCTTTGGCTTTGTTACATACCTTTTTACAGTTATTTATTTTATCTTTTATTGTCTATTATGCACTTTTCAGTGCTAATTTATTGAGTTAATCTTCAAATGACTCTTTCACCAGAATAAAAATGTAAAAGAACTTAAACACGTGAAAAATTATTGTACAAAAGATTAAAGAAAAAGAAAAAATAAACCTGACACTTCTTCTTTATAAATCATAAGTTAAATTTAAATAGACATTTATTTCAAGCATGAAAATCTTTAACTCGTTTCTTTTAATTAACTGTGATTCTTTCAAAAGACAATGGCCCTTTAAAAAATTGCCATAGCTCACGCGCAACTTTTACTATTAAAATCAAAAGATTAAACGTTTATTACCCTTAAAATTTCAGAAAGCGCTATACACATAATATAAAAAATTACGTTGAGAGCATTGATATATTATATAAAGCTGCTTAATACATGTGCAGACATCATGGCAATAATTTTTTTTTTCTTTACAGTACAACTTCCTTCTGCGAAAATTAAAAAAAAAAAAATAATAGTTTTCCCTTCGTTTTAATATCGCGTGTATACGTTAATGCTCAGCCAATATATATTTTCCTCCGATTTTGGAGCTTACCATCCAATGTGTCGCCGTCGGTTTTACTCTATACATGAGTTAGCGTATATGTTACAAAAAAAGTCACGTCATTTACAGACTTTACAACACTTCCAAAGGAGTTTACTAGCAATTTGTTTTTATGTGATTGTTACACTTTTTGTCTCGCGGAATATGAAATAACAATTTTTCCATAAGCATATTTTGCGTACATACCAGTTACCCTTGATTTTTTAAATAACTATATTACTAAATAAAAAATTCTAACTTAATTTTTCAAATAATGCATCCGATACTCCTTCGGAAGGTTATTCAAATATATACGGAGCTACAACGAATGAACAGCTTTGCAAGATATTACTTCGCGGGGAAACAAACATCAACAACAGTGATCTCTCAAGTATCAACAATATCAACAACATCGGCATCATAATTCTATAATCATCATTATTGTGATCGTCGTTATCTTTAGCTTTTTTTGTTCTTTATTATTTTTTTTTTTTCATTATTTATGGTCATTGTCTCATCGTCTCACCTTCCCTTCTTTTTTTTTCTGTATACGCGCGTAATATATATAATATATATTCATATATACTGTGTATTTAACCATAATTAAACTACTTTTATCGTCAAAATGATCAGCGACTTTACTCCAGAAGTCTTGTTTATCCCTTACTTGTCAAAAATCTTACGACAATTTTAATATTCTTCCTTTTCTCTTTTTTAACTAAAAAAATAAAACATAATAAAAATAAAAAAACAAAACAAAAGAAAATAATTACAAAATAAAAAAAATATGATTTATGATTTTACTGCGAATTGCATTGTAATCACTTGTGCCTGCAAACATTTGCCTCAACTCTGACACTTTCTTTCTTTATCAATAGTTGAGTTCATTTAGACAGATACACTAAAGAATTTTTTCTAGTTTTCTAGAATATATGAATGATACAAATGACAAATTTTTTTAATGGGCATCTAAAAGGTTACTGTTTCAAAAGTGTTTTTTTAAATGAAATAAGAAAGAAAAATGATATTCATTTCAATAATAATACTGTAATCTTCATTAACTAGTAAATTTATGAAACATGATTCACATAACAGAAAATACGTCTTCATCATACACTTCAAAAAATGTTTACGCATGTGCTTCACGCAGTGCTTCACCCTGTGTTGAAGACTTAAGTAAATCACATTTTGCAATTTTCTCCATGATAATAGTGCAATACATTTAATAAAAATTAAATTTTTTTTTTCTTTCATTCTTGCGTGTCTTTTTTTTTCTTAATATACAAATAAAATTTATCATGATTATATTAATTAATCTACAATCTTCATTACTTCATTATTAATGTAAATGAAATAAAGTCCGTATATGCCGCTGCATATGATCAGTTAACTATTTTTTTTCTTTTTTTTTTATGAGCAGATACGTTTATACATTATCAAGTCACATGCTTATAAATAGTTATGCAGCAGTTATTATTTTGGTATAAAATGACTGTTTATTTTCATTCCTGGATAATAATGAAGAAAATTCTATTTTACTGCTCGCTTTAATCGCTCAGTCCGCAGTTCATATCGCTTGCTATCAGTTTAATGATACCTTGACAGAAAAATTTGTACATTTCATTAAAATATGAAAAAATTTAATTCGCGCTCAATAGCCTGTATATCGTTGCTAAAAGACCTAACAAAGTACGTGTATATAAAAATGAAACTTTTCAGGAAAAATCTTTAATTTGTTCCTAAATTAAAGATTTTCTGAAAATTTTTCTGTTAGGTACCAGTCTTTCATTTAGAATTTATCAACTTAAAAATGATTGTAATAAGTATGGCAACTGTCAATAGTTTGATTATACAATTATAAAAAATTCAATTACTTAAAGATAAAAAAAAAATAAATAAAATTTAATAAAATGTTTTATTAATACAGAGAAATAATAAATAATATCTCCAATTTTAACATTTACTTAAATTCTAATTTATTAACGTTAAAATGACTTAATTCATTAAATGTACTTATATTTAATTCTATATTACATTTTGGACATTTTTAAAACTATAGACAATAAAATTTAAATTTGATTGATAAACGTATTAAAAATAATATAAATAAAAATTTGAACTATTTCTCCACATTAAAACTTAAAAACTTTAAATAATTATTATGTAAAAATCAATACATTACATCAACTCAAACACGCGAATTAAAACAAAATAGCAGTGTTTGCTTTATTAATATTTAAACATATTTTTCGCAATAAAATTATTTATAATTCATAATTCATTAAATTATAAACAAACTATTGATCAGCATTTTGGTGCAAGGCTTAAAAAGATTCGATATATGCGTGTGTATACAGTTTCCTCGCTTCAACGAGTCTCTCCGTTTCAATGTCGGGGAGGCACTGTAATTAATATGTAGGATACTGTTTCTACACGGTTTTCGGTCATTGTGAGAGAGAACGGCGATTTACTTCGACACTTATCAGTAACAGGTAATACTGAACGCTTCATCTTCCTTAGTTTCCTCTTTTATACTATTATTTATTTAATATCTCAAACGACTTTGTGCGTGGCACGAAATCACCGGATCTCTCGTGCCGAAAGGGGACAATATTTCCCTTATGTGTAACAGTAAGATGATCTTAAGCAGCGGAGAAGTTATAGTAGTAACAAAATGTACGTACAAAATGTGACGCTTTTTTATTAAATGTCAGACGAGCGGATATGCCCTCAAGACAATTTTATTGTCACGAAAGCCCGTAATAAAGTACTACCGGCTTTTGACAAAACGAGGTACACTTTTTTTTTATATCATTAAATATTTTTTTCTCTCTCCCTCTCATTTACCACGTCGTTTTCGACAACGCAGAATTACGTTTAATGATAGCGTACTACATTTCGATATCTATACGAGTTCACATGATTTTTTCTCATTTGTTACAATGTTTTTCTTTTAATGGTTAACTACGTTCTACTAAGGATAATATGACACGCGGCGTTACAAAATCGCCTTGTAATGAGAAGTATCTTTCAACCTTTCTCAACATCGTTATTTGTCACGCGACCTTTTAACGTAATTATCACGTACCTGATACATCATGGATATGATTTTCTTTATTTTCTTTTTTGCCTTTTCACCTTTTACTTTACCACGTGTCACATTTGGATGATTTATGGAGATGCCCTTAAAAGTGAAACATAAAGCTCTGATACAACAGTTGGAATACATTTGCGCACAGTTAGTAGTAATAGCTGGGGTTTTGGACTAGACGTGGGGTTCGAGGTCCTGAAGCCTCGACGAGTTTGATCAGGACTTTAAGCTATTTGTATCGTCAAGCCGCCTTTCAGTTCCAACAGTCAATAAATTTGTAAACTCCATTTCTAAAATTTGTCTCGCCTGAAAAAAAGTTTATTGATTATTAAAATTAATAACTTTTTCAAATTCGCGACAAAAAAATATGAAATTACCTGAATATTTTGTGTTGGTATTTGCAACTGTAGAGCGAAAGCGTTAGCATCAAAAGTGTCATCTAAAGCAATAAGGGCACCGTGTACTCCCGATTCGAGAAGACTATTTGCATATTCCTGTAAATAGTAATCATATATTGTAGTGAATTTTTTTAATAAATAATTATTCACTTGTAAAAAAAACAAATAAAACGTTACATACCTTTAAACCGATTGATTGTACCCATCTTATACAACGATCATTACTCCAAACAATTACATCGACATTTGCACCCTCAGCCATTCGTCTTCTATCTTCTAACTGTTGTCTATCATAATTTAATTTCTTTAAACAGCTAACACCCCATTGTAAACTATTCCTAAAAATTAAAAAAAATATATATAATATTAATATAAGAATAACCGTTGATAGAATTTTTTTTTTTAAAAATAAAATAAAAATAAATTTTTACCTATGAAAATTATCCACCATTCGAAGTTGGCCTCGAAGGTCTTTCTTGGAGAGATGGTCCAGCATTCTTGCGTCTACAAGGCACTCCATGAAAGTAGATCGGTACTGTGGCAGACCAAGACTCGGCAGCCAAACGTTACCGATCCACTCGTGATTCATATCGCCAAAGGCCAAGGTAGTCCTCGACGTTTTCGGAGCAGATGGGCTCGTAAGCGAGACCATCTCATGGATAGCCAGTCTCAGTTTCAGTCGGTGCAGCGGATTACTGGTAAACATAAACAAATATATCATTCAAACGATTCAATTTTTGAAAAATATCTGTACCGTAATACAAAACAGATCGATTACATTCTCAGCGATAATAAATTAACTACACAACCACAACGATCTAAAAATAACATTTTCATCGCTTGCAACATAGAGAGACCTGTCTTGGTAATATCTTATAACTCGGCCTCCAAACAAGAACAACTCGCGAAAAAAAAAGTCAAAAGGTAAATTGAGACTCTTCTACATAACGCAATAAAAAAAATACACACCTGATGCCAATCTCGCGTTGGATCTCGGTGTCACTCAACGCGCTCATTATAGCGCCACTTTTTACATTAGCTCGACAAGCAGCAACGTACCAGGCTGGCATACCAACCCAAAGCTCAAGCCATGCTACGATCGTTGGTCCGTTCCACAAAGCAAATGGTGTACCAGCTTTCATCGCTTCCGTTAACAACTCGTGCCTTGACGTATCCAACATGCTGGAACGAAAAAAAA
>JAPYZE010002584.1:0-23221 GCA_030522805.1 Leptomastidea abnormis
TAAGGTCAAAATATCGAGATCAAAACATTGGTTTTACGCTCGCGCGGCCCGTCTGCGGTGGCGCTGGGGCAGTTGACGTGATTTGCCCCATATATATCTCCTCTTACCGTCCACTACAAATTGACAAAGCATCTGGCTAACTCTTTCTTGCCCGTCACTCGCGTGAAAATATCACACTATACATACATACATACATACATGCATGCATACATAGCTCGGTGGCCCTTAGCGATGTTGGCCATTCCCTACTCTCGCTCCTGGTTAAATTTGATATTAGGCGCATTTACATTGGTAATCCAACACTTTCCTGTGACCCAGAAGCAGTGTGCCTGCAGTTGCTGCTGCAACGCGCTCTCCTTTATATATATAAGCTATACATGCTAGCCACTACACATATAGCGACGCAACAGAGTGCAGCCGCAGTGCAGCCTCTTTCGCACAGCGCAGAACAAAGAGCGCAGAGAGCTAGAGAGCAGGCACACACATATATATATATACCCATACACACGTACAGATGCCGAAGGTGCAGGCAGGCGTCGATGATAATAAATACACTCTCAGGATTGCGATAATAAGCTTGCGATGACAATGCATTAACACGAGAGAGAGAGAGAGAGAGAGAGAGAGAGAGACCAGTAAGAAAGCGGCTGTGTGCATATAATATATAGATGGGGGAGGAGAGGAAAGGAGAAGGGAAGAGGGGGATTTCTCGTTTGCGAAGTGGAGATTGCTCTCGTGTGACGCGGGAGCGACGACGAGAGCTGATAAATAATACTGATGTAGGAAGCCTGGCCGGCCAACCAGCAAGTTCGCTCTTTTTAAATTGGCGAATCGCGTATATGCGAAGGAGTGAAAGTTCACGGTTGACTTTTGGCCTGTATATACCTATAGGTATATGCGATTGGCTTATTTATTTATTTTTATTTTTATACATTTTATTATTTTTTTTTTTTGCTTCTTATTCTCTGTGTTTCGTTTTCTTTTATTTTGTATCGGGGTCGGGGGGAGACAAGACAAGAGGGAACTTGCCAGATCTGGATGGTGTATAATATAGTGTATAAAATAATATGGGATTGGTTTATTAGTTGTTTGTTTGTTAAAAGAAAGAGGTATATTGGCTTTAGTTTTTGGTACTGGCTGCGTCACGTTTTACGCAGTGAGTCAATCTAATGCAAATTTTTTCTGCTATACGTCATACCTCTCTATAAGATTCTAATCGTAAAAATCAATTTTTATTTTGCGATCTACGTTATACGTTGTATTGATAAAATCTTATAATTACGTTTTAATATCATGCAATTTATAAATTTAT
The DNA here is from genome assembly GCA_030522805.1 of Leptomastidea abnormis. Taxonomy (NCBI): domain Eukaryota; kingdom Metazoa; phylum Arthropoda; class Insecta; order Hymenoptera; family Encyrtidae; genus Leptomastidea; species Leptomastidea abnormis. The sequence goes on from JAPYZE010002584.1 coordinate 1,313, forward strand.
AAAACTTTAAAAATTTAAAAAAAAAAATCATACTTAAAATTAATAATTGAATGACCTTAATAACCATTGCTTAAATTTTTCTGTTTCAGGTGAGTTACACATCCACATAATAAAATATCAGCATCAATTTAAGCTGTCCCTTTTCCCGGTCAACGCGTAAGTCCATCAACGACATACTTTAAAAGCACACAGACTACCAGTGCATCATGCAAGCTGAGCTTGCAAAAATTTCGCGTACTCCAGCAGCTTTTGTCACACCAAAACTCGTCAACCAAACAACACTTATCAGAACCCTTTCACAACAATATTATAGGGAAAAAAAAGAAACAAGTTATAATAACATTTGCATTATGCAGACATTAGCGGTATATTCAACACTCCCCTTCCTTTACCTTTACCGCGAATAGAAAATAAGGCTGTGTTACCCGGGTGCAAAGCATAAATCTTTGTCGGCCGAGTCGTTGAAGTCGGTGGTATGTAAGCAAGTGTGTGCATCGGTCAAAATCAAGCAAGCTTCTCACACCTTTTGCCGGATAGTAGACTTCGCGAATTAGCCTCGGAACAGATGCGTTGGGCTTTTGTCAACGTTGAGATATACACTCCGGGGAGTCGTTCGTCTCGGTTGTAATTTTAGTTGGCGCATCTTCACGCTTCTATGCTTCCCGAGAGTGTAATGTTGCCTTTAGCTCGTTGCTTTTCCAGGGTAATTATTGCATTGTCGGAAACTGTAGATATAATTGATTTGTTTGTAATGCACTGATTTACGTTTGGGATATAAACTTGCAAATATTTTTTTCGCTATAGGTATTAAATTGATTGATAATCGATTAAGCATCTTTGTTTGCTTTCACAAGTTAATTTTTAACTTATTTTTACCAAAATACATAAGTTAAAAAATGAATACTCACAAAAAAAAAGAAAAATAATTTATCAGCTTAGTCCAAAAGCGTTACGCAACCACCACATCACATTTACACACCCGTTTTTATTTTTACACATTTTACGCGATATATATCCCCCCCCCCCTCCAACAAATCTGTTTCTCATACATACACTCCCTTTCATCTCGTTTCGTCTCATCTCTCCTCTATCGGTCTTTCTTCCTCACATCCTCATTCGCTTCTCGAATTAGACGTAATTTAGTGACCTCGATATTTGCATAAACGAAACCTCGGACCAACTCGTGGAGCAGAGTCCGGTGGTGAAGATAAAGAGTAGCTGCTGGAAGAGAAAGAGAATGAGAAGATGGGGGGAGGTAAAGGCTATTGTATGGGAAAGAGATTGGCATGAAATTTAAGAACCATCCGGGTTTCAATTTTCCGTTTCCCCCGACGGGAGGGAATTTATTGCGCTCGGCTTCCTCCTCCCTTTTCTTTTCCCCCTTTCTCCCTCTTTTCTTCCCCCCCCCCCCCCCCCACCCCAGTCTTCATTCTCGGTTTACGTCGCAAAAGAGCGAGCGCAGTTTCTTTTTTCCATCGTCGCAAGAGAGCTTCTCGCGCGTCCAGTCAGGACGTCTTTTTTACGAGTTTCACCGGGGGTTTCTTTTACGTCTCAATTCGTCGTTGAGAGTAGCCATCGCAGCCACCGTAGCTTCTTTCTCACGAGTCGCGTAACGCAGTCACGTAGCCGCCACGTTGGGCCGCAAAACTGCGAGTAATTAAGCCATCCTCGTCCTCGTCCTCGTACATTGCAGAAAAGATCGTACGACTCTCGTATATATTATTTAGAGCTGGTAGTGGTGGTGGTGTGTCTCAGGCGCCGGCGCGTCGTCGCACACTGTATGTATAAGTGTATAGGAAAAACTTGCGGGATATGTCCCAGACTTATTTCTTTTTTTTTTATTCTTATATTTTACGAACTAATAATAAAATTAAGATTTTATCATCCGGATCGACGACGACGACGAATACGACGATCGCGGTATGTATATACATTGCTTTTCCCCGAATTCGTGAGCTGAAAGTGCATTTTTATTAGGATTATAAATTTTGCATCAGTTACTCGGTATTGCGAAAAAAATAATTAACCAATCGACGATGATTTACAGCGTCGACAGACAGAGTACCGTAATAATCTCAAGTATTACACGTCTCATACGTTATGTGCACATATTATATTTCCTTGTAACAAATTAATTCAATAAAAATAAGATGAAAAAAAAGAAATGTAATTATCATCTCGTATCGATTAATAAAATATACCGATCTGTTTCAAAGTAGATCGCGTAACCCATACTAAAGCCAAAGCTCAAAGACGTACTTATAGGTCTTGCTTATATAAATCGCAACTCATCCAATTTAATTCAGCAACTATAGCAAGACAACGTCCTCTTCTCTACTAATCAAAACAATAGACCTTCCATTAGCATCTAAGAAAGTAGATTCGGCGATCGGGTTTATATAGGTGGATCAAAGCTTGCATTATGCTTGGCGCCGCATCGAATCGCGAAAGGGAAGTAGTGAAGGAAGGTAGGAGGACGTAATGTGGGCCACGAGCCCGCCAGACGCTTGGCGAAAGGGAGAGAAAAACAGCCAAGCTGGCTCTGCCCTGACTTATATACATGCTTACAAGCACACATGAATACGTATCTATATGTGCTGAGTGTGTATATACATATACCTGAGTGGCTAATACCGGGCGCGCCGTCGTCGCGTATGTGTGTATGTGTGTGTGTGTGTGTGTGTCGCCCACGCTATGTTTATACAGAGACGGTGCAGTCGTTCACGGCCGCGAGGCCAGCAGGAATTTGCTACAGTCACGACGGCAGCAGCAGCAGCAGTGGCGGCGGAACCGGCTGACGGGACCGGGAGGATTTCCGACGATGTGTAGGCGGAAATTCGCGATGCAAAAAAAAGGCTTATCCTCACTTGCGTGTGCGATTCCTCCTCGCCTATCTCTCCATTCACTTGCAAGACTAGCGTGTATCGCACTGTTGTATGTAGAGAAGGAGGCTATATGGGTTTTATCGAGATGCTGAAAGATATTTTACTACCTTGATTCTTCTTGGCTACCACCTATCCGGTATTTTTTAACGCTGTAAGTGACTGTTAGCGTTCCATTAACGCCCACTAACCGAGCTTGCGTCTTTTACCTTGATCTCAGAGGGAGCAGTAGCAAAATGTGAAGTCAATGCACTTGGCTTCTTTATTGCTGGTTTAAATTTATAACTTGACCACCCCCTACAGTTCAGCTAAGATGAAATTATATATGTAAAAAAAAAAAGAAAGAATGTTTAGAGACAACGAGCATATCTCAATTAGCTTCGGTGGAAATTTATTTAGTCCTAAATAGGTACTACAGCGTATACAATAAAAATACAGCCACAAAACGAATTATATACATCTCTCTGGGTGTGGTGTTATTTTATTATCTTCAGGAGGGTAAGCAATAGACGAAGTATATATGTATATATACATATACCCATACGTCCAATGTCGATGGAAGCTTGTGCGTGTGCCGTCGCCTTTTTCGCTCTCTAATGGTTTAATTAATTCGCCACCCTCGCGAGATATATACTCCCGCTGTGAGTAGTATCTACTCTCTCTCTCTCTCTCTCTCTCTCTCTCTCTTTCTCTCTCTTGATAATTATAGAACGCGAACCAGTAAGGGAGAGTAGTCTTCGCCGTATACTCGGTTATCTCCTCTCGTATAGCGATAAAAGCTTGCGGATATATACTTTTTAGTATCCGAGGATGATTAAATTGCAGTTTAAAAATAATGGCACGTTTATCTTACATTTTTATTTTCTTTTTTTTTTTTTCATCCTTCTTTTCTTATTTGATGTTACAGAGTTTGTTTTAAGAAGTTATTATTTTTCATTATATTTATGCTTGGGATTCTTATTATGTTTGAAAGTATAGATGATTATTATTTGTATGGAGAGTAGGATACTGTAGTTTCTTGATGGTTATAATATTCGAGAATTAGAAACTTTTGAATTGCTTCGAAATATTTTGAGTTTCTTGATAACTTGTTTCACTTACACTGTGTATTATAGCACGTATTATATTTGGACACTAATAGGTAGTAAACATTTATGCACTTAACAATTTTGAAGAAGAAAAAAGTTGTTGGAAATTGATTTTGCAGTTTGTGTAGTTCAAGGAACATTGAGAATCTGAATTGAGAAAATAAATTATAGAAACATTCAGTAGATTTAAGAAATGGCAGTTAAATCATTGGTGGTGGTGTTATTATTGTTTTTTTATAATAAATTATATACCATCGGTAGTTTTTTCTTACACGTCTAAACTTTGGAAAACTTCTCAACATGTGTATGGATACGTGACGAGCGAAAGCGCCGTTCTTTTATCTTTCAACAGCAAGTGATTTCCTCTTCTATAGACTCATACTGCTAGTTGTAAATTACTAGTTAAACAATAAAACGTCTTATGTCTACAAGACACACATATCCAAAAGCATCTTTTCTTTTCTTTTTTCTTATGTAATTGTCACATGCATATATACATCTTCACATACATTCCAATATAATTACATGATTTATAATCTACCCTCGAAACCTGCATACACGACGACAAGGTTAGTCAAGCATCTCAAAGGAAAGTAAAAGCTCGAATGAAAAATCTGGTCTAATTATCGCAGAAAAGAGCACATAGCACAGGCAACTAGCTCCCTTTCTCTCTCCCTCAACTATGTAGACTCTTACAAACAGCAAGATATCCAACCGGACATACCTCGTGTGTTTTCTATATATCTCTTGCAGCGCGCTCCCTTTCGTCCTCTTATTTCTTTCTCCCTTCTGTATAATACCGGCGCCCACTTGCTAGCTAGCTTGCTTGCGCGTCGTCCCTTTAATCTGATTTCGCTCTTGGCCAGTTAGCCGCGTATGGAAGAAGCGGTGCGTGTACCATTTTCTTGTATCTACCTCCTGTTATTCGACCATACATGTATACTATAGTCGCATTGTAACCTGTTTGCCGCTAAACGGTGCACACACTCCAACACACACAGAGGCAGACATGCATCAACCGCCACCTTGCCGACAACGCCACTGGTCGTACAGTCCAGTCTGGTATATCATCGCGAAAGTAGTCGTCGGGGGGGAATTGTTCTGACTATATATATGTAAGCGTTTATAAGTAGATAGAGAAAGAGAGATGGGAGCCGGAGGCTGAATTGATTTTACTCTGACCATCTTAGCGCGACGAGATTATTAAAGTTGAAATCGTTTTGTTTCTCCTTATATTGGTAAACTTGATTTTCCTGATAGTCACAAACTGACCTCGTTTATTTGCTAAATTTTTCCAAGACTTTTTTGTATGGTGCTGCTGCTGCTGTTTGTCTTGGTAAACGTTGGTATCACACACGTGACAAAGTCAGTATTTCGATTGGAACAGAAGAAGAAGAAGGGGTAAGGTTTGAAATTTGGAGTTGCACAATGCGTTATGGAATTGAATACTATCGATGTGAAAATCGCGACCCTGTAAGAATTTTGCCTTTCTTCATGCGCCTGCGGTACACAACGAAAGCTCACGAATGATTGGTGCTATTGCCCAGAAAGGTCCAAGTTAAACTTGAAAAAAAAAAGAAAAGAAAACTAGACCCAACCCGTTGTCTCCAAGTTGCTCAATAATTTTCTGTCGCCAAGTACACATACGTTTATCGCAGTCTATAGCTTACACGATCACAGACAATAATTCGAGGCTTCGAATAGCTACATCGTCTAGCAATATCTCTTTGGTAGCGACTATATACCAGGTGTATACGGCATCCTTTAACTTGTCCGGCTGGCTACTGATCAGCACACACGCACGCGCAAGAAATAGTAGTAGCAGTAGCATCAGAGAACTGCGGTGGTATATAAGCAGTAAGATCTCGGTGAAAAGCCTCCTCTTCTTTTCCTTTTCAACGACGTCACAAGAAAAGGAAGCCGAGGAAGAAGAAGAAGAAGCAGAAGCCGGCTCGTTAATCTGTGCCTCTGATCTCATTTCTACTAATTGGCCGATAGGGAGCGCGCATGAGTTGGCTAGCTGGCTGGTTGGTTGGTTGGCTGGCGAGTGAACGAGTACATAAGTACAACTCCGTGCGCACCGACTGACCCATAAGGGAAAAAGGACCACACCGGGGAGGGTAGTAATAGTCCTAGTAGTTGTAGTTGTAGTTATGGTGTTGCTGATGGTATGAGGGTCAGATATAACGCAAAAAGAAGAGAAGAGACAATCGGTTTTGCTCAACGACTATACGAGGCATATACGTACTCTACCTCGCACTACACACCAAGATATAATATAATATCCTTTCGGTTTTCAGGGTTGGCCTGGCGATTGACGCGCCGCTGCTGTGGCTTAATACTCTCTCTCTCTCTCTCTCTCTCTCTCTCTCTCTTGCTATAATGGCTTTGTTCCTTTCATCGCCCGGCTAATCGTGGCTTTGTTTCCTCCCACCTTCTCTCTTACTTCTATACTTTTAGCTACAAGCGTGTGGTCTTTTTTTTCAAATCATAGATTCTCTTTTTGCTATTTTATTTCTGGGTCTTTTCTTTGTTCCAAGATTCGGAGGTTTGAGTTAGCATCGGATACCTTGGCTACTACTGTTGTTACGAAATTTCGATTCATTGTTATTATTATATTAAGATAAGACTCGTGATGCTTGAGACGCAATGTTTGGAGATTTTTACTCTGATCGCTTTTCTCAATGAAGATATATGCATACCTATTAATTGCTTGTCATTTTTTTTTTAATTATCATTTTTTATTATTATATTTATTAATAGATTTTAATTTTTTATTAATAAAAAAAAAACTAGATCAATCAAATAGAACTCTGAAAAATGAAATACCAAATGATGATAATGATGATGATGATGATGATGATGATGATGATGATGATCACTCGATACATATAAGTATACGAGAAGCACACGCGGAGGCACGCGCTTCATCCATTGCATGGTAGTCAGCTCTTGAAAAAAAGAGAAAAACAAAGCAAAAGAGTCGATGAGAGGGAAAAGGCGGTAGAGAAGAAGTAGAGAGAAGGGGGAGTCGTTCAGGGTCGCGCGCGTGCACTGGCAGCAGTACAGTGAGAGAAAGAGAGAGAGAGAGAGAGAGAGAGTCGCGCGAGCGCCTGCTTACAATAAATGAAGCCGCCGCCGTCGCCGTGTGGTGTTGAGGTGGTATCGAAGAAGGTATTGCTTTCTTGGACTTACCTTATACCTTACCTCCCTTGCGCACGAGAAAGCAAGCCGCGTGCAGTAAAGAGGATAATAAACTCGAGAGCGTTTGCTCTGCTCTGGTCTCATCTCCCTTCCTCCTCACTGACAAAGTCCGTGATATACATAGGTACCTGCTGCTCGCGATTTACCGACCGTGTTTCTCGCGCGTACTCTTACTCGTACTCTCTCTCTCTCTCTCTCTCTCTCTCTCTGCTTCCCCTATGCTTCTCTTCCTTCTTCTTCTTTTTCTTCTTAGTTTTTTACTATTTCTTCTTTTTCTTCTTTATTTTTTTGCAACTTTTATTGATTCAGAATTCACGTTAGCTTGGATTTTGTAATTAAGTTAACGCCGTTGAGATGTTCGTTAAAATCTGTAAGCTTACAATTTTCTTGCGAGCTTTTTTTTTGTTGTTATAGGCTATTGGTGTCTAATGATTTATTTGACGTTGACTACAGTGAAATACAATATTGACAAATGTTCTTGGTGTTATTTATTTACTTGGCTTTCAAGTCGTATTCCACGTAATAATATCGTGGCGTTTATGAATATTCGTAGGTGCAAGCTGTATGTATGTATGGTCGTCACACATTGCAACCACATAGTCTTCTGTATGGCGGTTATAAAATGAATTTATCTTTGAAAATTTGCAAATGTATTTTCTCAGTTTCACATTAATGTCAAGTTTTAATTTTTTATTTTAATCGTGCATAGGTATACCCTATAATGGGTAGTATGTCTACTTTCATAAATTCGTATATTTTAGAGCTTCTTGGAATTTACATTACCTAACACTTGACTAACACTTATCTATATACGTAATAAAGAAGCCATAATGGCTAATCAGCTTTCAAGATATATTTTCATTTCAGTATATACAAGGTCATTCTCAATTTAAAAAAAAAAATTTAACACTAAAAATATCAATATTGCAATTAATTGTATAATTTATCGAATTAACTAATTACACATTAAACAATAAAACATAATCCGCTTTTTCTCAAGTCCCAGAGCAAATTCGGCTATCAGGTCTATGACTGCGTTTGAAAGCAGTCCACTGACAGAGCACACAAGCCGTGTCTCTCCCACGGCTCGCTCTCGTTCCCGTGCGCGGAGAACTCGAGGTCGCGGGAACGCGTTCGCCCGAGAGGATGAATGAACGCGCCAGCGGTGAGGAAGAGAGAGAGAGAGAGAGAAGGAAGGGAGAGAGAGAGAGAGAGAGAGAGAGAAAAGGTAGAAGGATATGCCAGGCGCTTCGCGGACGTTTTATCGGGACGCCCCGAGGCGCGAGACCAGCCAGCCAGCCGGCTGTTACTACTGACGCGCCGCGCTTGCATACGTTGTATGGACTGCAAGTCTATATAGCTATGTGTATATATGTGTATATAAACACATCCCATAAGCGGTCTGCTTTCCGCACCGGGAATATTTCATGCGCTTTACGGGCCCTGCCTCTCTCTCTCCTTCTCTCTCTTTAGATGGCTCTTTGTTTTTCGAGGTGAAGTTAACGTTATCGCGAGTTACGCTTGCGGCTTTTAGTTTCTATACGCTAGCATAGATGACTATACGGGATTTTCTAAATTTAGATTTGTTTAGGTTGCTACTTCTACTGCTGCTGCTGCTGCTGCAGCTGTTGGCTTTTGCATTTTCTGATAATTGAAATATTATAATGTTAGTTGGATATACCTTTTATGGACTTGTATAGAGACTTATTCGTATTTGATTATTATTATTTCTTGGCGTTTTTTTCATCTGCAAATATTTTCCCCAAGCATAGAATTACAAAATATTATTTTGAGCCAAACTTTTTTCTATATAAATACATCAATATATGGCATACATAAATATTTCAATTTTCACATATATCTAAGGAAAGCAGATGCCCCGAAGCTACAGAATTTTATTTCTAACAGAAAAGGTACATTTACAGCATATATATCGAATACCTAAAGGTCGCTGATCCTTAGAAAATTGGAAACGTGATAGGACACATAGTACGTTAGATAGGTACACGTACATAGATTCTAGCTTCTCTAGACATCGCGTATAACTCATTCAATACATCTCCCACACACCTGACATTATGCCCCATCTAAATCCATCAGAATTTCACCAAAATATATCCTCCCCCCCCCCCCACCCAATGTACAATCCTCCGTAAAACAGTCAATTTCAAATCAACACCTACATACTATCCCCTAACGTCAGCTCTTCAAGCCTCCAACGTCCGTCACGCGAGCTTCACATCCACATCGCCTAAGTCATACAGCATAAACTATAAAGTAGTAGTACCTACCGGAAATCAGAACTTCGATCAATACACATATACATATATATCCGTGGCAAAACGCCCTCGCAGAGAATCCACGTCGATCCATCAAATCAGAATATAGGTCGGAGGAGAGTATATACTTCGCAGTTTGGAGGACCTAGTTTCGGAACATCGCGTGCAAGAGTTTGCCGATCGATGCGTCCGTTTCTGCTGTTCTATACCGAGAGGTCGTAGGTACTATACTGCAATAGGGTCGGCGCGAAACGGACTTTTACTGTAACCGGACGGCGGCTAATCAGTAACTGGTTTAGGACGTTTAGGAAGGTTAAAAGGTGATCCGGAAGACACAAAGTGCTTGGATTTTAGGGGCCGTTAGCTCTTTCTTCTTCAGTCATTGGTGTTAGCTGCATTTTCGTGAGCGAGATCGTTGGATTACTCTTGCTCTACTTTTAGTTGGCGCGTCTTTGGAAAACTATAACGACACACTGCAAAACTTTTTTCATTTCTCATATACTATCGTGATTATTTTAATAATGCATACATATTATTTCTGAGAATTATTATTGGCCATACTACCCGTAGTCCACGAATCAGCATTAGGAGTCGAATAAGTTCAACATGTCTTCCAATGTATCAGTTTTTGAAATAATAAGATATAATATATGCATACTCCGGCTGATGTCGTTGAGAATAAGAAGAAGAAGAAAGTCCTTTATCAGTGACCGGCGTCGCTTGACGAGAAAGCACATGATCTCATTTTACCTCTCACACTTAGCTTGACCTTTTCACGCTCATCCGACTACGTTAGGATGAGAGAAGCAAAGCTGGCTGCCTTCGTGCCTTCGATCCTACCTCGTCGGATTACAACTTCCGACTTCGGACGCACCGGATGTCGCAAGCTTTCTCTATATTCTATCCTCTTTGAGTTGTGTGTCTCTTGACTCTGGTAAGGTTTTAGACTGCATTCTCTCTTCCAGTGAATTTATAATCCCGCAGCGGAAGAGCTTAGTGACCAGTCGAATGGGGTTTAATATCAGCGGAAACGGTTTAATAAATAGCGTATGGATAATGTGTGTGTGTGTGTGTGTGTGTGTGTGTGTTCTTATACGCATGAGTAGACAATCGGGATGTTAAAAGTATGTATAGCAACTTAGCTTTTGTGCTTTTACCACACGTGAATCTCTTCTATGAATCGTCCTCAGATATTTTTTTATAATCCAGTTTCTCCTTGCAGTAGCATCAGCAATAGCAATAGCCGAGCCTGGAACAATTAGCTCATTTAAATTTGTATGCGATTGTAATCGAATGCAAAACACATCTGGATAAAAGAATATTGCGGCACGGGATGTTGCTGCTTTCTGTGCCTTTCTTTCTGTGCGTCGCTTAGCTCTATAAATACATCGCTAGTCCGAACTTCCGGAAAACAAGAATAAGAACGCAATAGCAGCATCCCTGCGAGCGAAAGCACTGCTTATGGTTAGCTACAGGAGGTGCAGGAGGAGGAGAAGGAAGAAGAAGAATAAAGCAAACAGTAGCACTTCGTCATGGACGATCTTACCCTGCACACTCCCTTATCCCTCCTCTTACCCCCCGTGGGCAATGTATTAGCTCGAACGATGCATCACGAGGCGCATAGAGGAAGAGAAGAAGAGAAAGAGAGAAATGAACGAAGAGGTGCAGTGACCCCGTGGTCCTTTACCCACACGGCGTTATATTCCACGCAGGCAAAGAACGAAACGTTCGTACAAGGTGTTGTCCTGATGCTTCCTCTTTCTCTCTTTCTCTTTCTCTTTCTCTGTATGTACAGAGCGCGCGTAATTAAATTCCAGCCTCCGGGTTCCTCTGGCCAACCATAGCATTGCCGCGGTACCCCCGGAGGCATATCATCCGTCAACTCGCTATATACTATAGCCTGGCTATTCCTCCAACTCTTGGCCACTCGACTTTTTGCCTTCATACCCTCCTCCCCTCCGTCTGCCTCCCACACCTTACCTACGTTGCTTTGGCCGAAGCGGTAAGAATATTTCGTTCTCTTTCACCCTCGCTCCTTCTCTCTCTCTCTCTCTGTCTCTTTCTCTCTCGTAAATTTCACCGAGCTTTAATGAGTAATTACTCACGCTAAGCGAATTTAGGCGAATCGTAATTGCAGTTGGCCGCGTGAGCGATGCACGCTGCCCTGGACGAAAGAGAAAGAGAGAGAAAGGCTTCCTTGGACTTCTATACGGCTGCTGCTGCTGCTCGCAGGACAGGCATTAATTATCCTGGCTGTTCGAGGAAGCGCTCTACGGGTAAATGAGGAGATGGGGGAGAAGAGATGCGACGAGAAAAAGCCGCGCACGAAAGCACCCGCTAAACGAACTCGCGGACTCTCTTTAGCTGAACGATCGATTGCCTGAGACCAGATTTCGGCTTTAGGTAGATATCGCTTATTGTGGGAGAGTGCTTTTAAATTTTTTTTTTTTTGTTATCCTGATAATTTTTTTAAAGCAATTACATCATTTTAAAGATAGGATATATTTATCTTTAATCTGAAATTCTTGAAATTTTTGCGTGATATTTTATAATTTAGTTGGAATATGCAAAATACATACGTAATTTCAAATATCAGATTACAAAATTGGCAAAAAGAGAATAAGGTATTCGATCGCTAGTAAAATATCGAAGCCAGTTATCGGCGCGCCAGGGTGATTATTAATTGCCGCAAGGTGCTAGATGGAGTCGTTGAGAGGCCTATGTATATATAGAGATGTACACGCGTCGGCTCTCAATTTAACGTCGATGGAGGAGTGCATTGACGCTTTGGTGCTAAAATGAAATTGCACGCATGCGTCTTGACTTGGATCGTAAAATTTATTGGTATACATTTTTCAAGCTACGTATTTGTATAGTGACAATGAATCGATATATGGAGTATTTGTGATAAAAAAAATGAAAATCGATTGCTTGAGCTTTTCGTTAATTGGATTCGTTTAATGTATTAATTATGAGATCTTGCATGAAGTATGTAAGCTTTTATTTTTTTGTTTTAATTTATAAATGAGCGAAATTCATGTAAATGCACTGATGAACAGATTAAATGTTCTCTCTCTCTCTCTCTCTCCAATGTATGTGTTTTCAATTTTTCATATTTGCCTCTTTACTCGTGGGTTCTCTCTGCAAACATCGGATCTCATAAATTAATTTTAACTTTTTTTTTTTTTTTTTTTTTTATTATTGGTGTGTACGATTACCAAGCTTCGTGCAAGAATTACGTATTTCCAATGCAAATTATTTGTAATCCGTATTGCCATCACATAAATTATGTGAAAATAAAGTAAATGTCTACTAATAATCGGAACAATCAATATAAGCAGAGAGGCTTATAGGTAGCAGACGGTATTACTCGTACCTACCTTGTGCTACATTAAATACCCGTACAAGAATTTAGAGCAATAATGAATGACTTGCATTCAGATCGCACAAACACACACATACACACACGTTTTACCATTTGCATTTTCAGATGCTAATTTCAATCTTACAATCGATTTTTTTTTAAAACAACCGTTTGAATAATTTATCCTCCTCTCAAATGTAAATATACTTAATATACTTATACATAATTTGAAAAAAAATTACGATTTCATCACCTAATATTATTGCTATTCAAGAGATACTCTTCCAAAAAATAAAAAAAGATCGACCTACTCTCCAAAAAGAGGTATATCAATTCCGAATCGGTTTAGTCATTACGACTTTCGGTAGTTATCTCATTCACTAATAACCCTTAGCTACTTATAACCACAGCCAAGCCACTTACTGCTTTTCGCGGCCCAATAATCAAGTAATATAGTCTCTGCTCTCCTCAAGCACGCGTAATTAATCAGTCGCGGGCGCATTAGCCTAGGCAGCAGCAGCAGTACGCGGCCCCATTCTCTTGGAGTAAGGAAGAAACGAGAATGAGGATATAGCGAGTAAGGGAGCCTCGGTATACTACCTACTGCATAATGTTTTCGCGTAGAGTTTCGCGAGAGGGAGAGAGAGAGAGGAGGGCTAGAATTAATGAACTAACTAGCACCACACATACACACCACACAATACAGTGTGCGCTAGGCTAATGCCGAGCATTTGCCTTTCGCTTATGATGCTAATGTTCAACCCCTTTCCTCCTCTATCTCGCCTCTGACTCAGAAGCTCTCTTTGCTTTGCATGACAATTACTTTTGCGGGGATGTGCTCCCGTTCTTTGTGGGCTTGTCCGACTGCATGCTTACCTATTACCCAGTGTATGTGTGTGTGTGTAGTTCTGCAATTTTTTTAGGGAAAGTATTCTTTGGCCTCAGACGGTTTAAGTCGTGTGCTTAAGTTACGCTAGTAAAGCTTAATATGTGTAATGCAATTATTTTTAGCGAGTTGGTATAATTTTTGGTGTATTTCAATCTGGGTGTACTGAATTCTTTTTTTTGTCGTCTGAAACATATTGATATAATGTATTATTTCGTGTGTTTCAAATAAATGTTACAAGGTATATTCGCTTGGAGAACCGACGTATAAAGCAAGATTAAAACTTTGCTGTAGGATTTACATTAATTTACTAGCTCTGCTCAGCTAAGTGTTAATGCATGTTATCGCGTATGCGTGTATATATACTTTACTCTTGTCATTTTATTTTCTAAAACACTCTGTTATGCTCTCCTTTTACAATTCAAATACATTGTCTTAAAACTGTTAAAACAAATCCTTTTGTTGTTTTTCTTCTTCTTTTTTTCGTTCTTTCTTTCTCGGAGAATAAGGCATACTTTGTACACAATAATTTTCCTCGGGCTTCATAACAACTTATCGTTCAAATTCAATTACGTTAGCAGATCGACGACACACAAGACTGACCTCGAGACCAGAAAACCCGAACGTAAGCCAAGTTGATATAAGCTTTGCGGCTGCATTTTTTTTTTTTTTTTTTTTTTTCGATAATCCGTCACGATAGTGAACAAGAACTAAGAAGGAGGTAGGCTTTGATGATCGCTTCAGGCCAATGGAATATAGTAAAGAGAGAAGTTGTGGTGCAAGCCGGCGGGCGCAGCGTCCGAAACCGCGTGGGACATTGCGGCGTGAAGCCATACTCCCTCGAGGTCACTGGCCGTGACATCGAGTGCCAATCGATTTCACGCCAGATCGTCATCCGCTGCTCGTTGTTCCTGTCTCTCTTTCTTTTACTTCCTCTCATTTTTTTTCTTCATCGTGGTTCTCTCTCTTTCTCTTTCTACTTCTTTGCGCGCAAAAAATGTTCGTTTATACTTCTGCGAACTTGGATTATTTCTCGGGAGTTGATCTTTCGACGATTTTTTGCCGCGCCCCGTCGACCGATGAATTATTCATTTTTTTGCAACGGTAGACCCCTTGAGGGAGGAAAGGTGGTGCTGATTCCCCACCTCTCCTTTTCTCTTAGATTTTCTTCTTTGTTTCTATACATCTTGCATTTCGTAATGTAGCAAAAATACGTAATATAAATATATATCTACAAAAGATTATCACTCAAATTTTTGCTACTACCTCGCGTGTGCTTAGAAATTTCGAATATGCAATGTCTGGGAATGGTGTCAGCCAACGATATACCTTAATATCATTTGAATTTTAAAATTTTCTGCTCGACGATTTTAAATATGATAACCGAGTATAAAGGACCTACATCTATACTTATATATTTATGGAAAAATTTTCTATGTTCAATATATTCTAATTGTAAACTCAAATATTTCTCGTATGCTTCTTTATTTCTTACAAGCGAACGACATGCATATGATGTTTTTAATGAAAAAATAAATTATTAATGATGTGTATATTTGCTCATTACCGTTATTTTCTAAAACGACATTTGTAAATAATACATTTTTTTTCTATGAATTATTAATAGATAAATATGTGCAAGTGCATCCCATGATTGTATTACATTGCTGTAACATACTTTTTTTTAATTATAAACTAACAATAGTCCATAAAAAAAAAATGATTTTATCTTGATATTCTTTTATTTTAATTAAAATTCAATTTATTATAAACGGCTAATTAACTAATAGAAACTGTTTATCAATGTCCTTAATATTTTTAGCATTCAAGTTAAAATCCTAGAATCTGTGCTACTCCCAGTAATTTTACGTCGCGAATAATAATTTAAATAATTCACAAAATAGTCCATTTCATTAGGAATTTTATCATAAACATACAAGATTATCTTCAATCCTAACAAGACACGGATTATGTTAATTTCTTTCTCAGAGTAATCTCAGAATAAAAAAAAAATGCAGCAGTTTTATCGTATCCCAGTACCTTACAAACACATTTTTCTTAAAACCAAGAAAATACAAGAATAAAGAAAAAGAGAGCTAGAAAAGAAGGTAGCATAATCCTCAAACAATTCATACGCCCGCAATATCCCCTTACCTCATTCCAAACGCACAGTATTTTCCGTAGCCCAGAGTCACATAGTTTTTTTTTTCTTCGATGCTACGCAAACATACACACATATATTTTCTTTTTCTCCTCGAGTCTCGCATCTCATCCGGTTTTGCAGCTCCGCCTTCGAAATCGCGATTCTCTCTATCAAATCCATCCACGCGTGGCTTCCTATCGCTGCAAGTCGGCAAGACCTTCGTCCACACATCCTTCCGTTGAGTCAGATCTTCCGTCGGCTTTTGCCCCTTAGAGGCTTCCCAAATCGATATATCGCTTTGGTTTCATTTGCCTTAGCTAAAATGTAACCTCCCGACTAGTGTACTTGCTTCAATCTACGGGTCTGTATGCTGAAAAAGGAAGTTAGAGTCAATTAAAAAAAATAAAAACTTCGGTGCTTATTTTTGACCTAATGCTGCCCTTTAATTCAAGACTGCGTGTCACTGAGAAGGCCGTTAGCTGGTCTCCTGGACTCCAGACACTCGTGCAACACTGAGGCAATAGACCGCTAGAATTACGTACCGTTTCTCCGGCTCTCTTCTCACGCGTTCCCCCCCCCCCTTTTTTTTCCTCCCTCCAGCTGCACTGATTCTTCCGACAATGTAATCAATTAAGACGAGCATTGCTAGATTGTTTAGCAAGGAAACCCCTTATACATAGCTTGGCTGCTCACGCGATTTTTTACATGATTAAGAGTTAATTTGAAAGCGTATGCTTAAATGTATGTGCATGTATGCTGCCTTTGACTTGTGGAATGCTTTTACAATGATCCGACCGACCGAACGTAAGTTCTCGTTTGTTTCGATGTTTCGCTTGTTACGTTCGCGCTTTTGCAGCCTGTATTTATGTGTAGGAAGACGAATCGGAAAAGGTTTTTTATTTAAGTATTATGCTATTATAAAACGTTTACAAGCTTATACCTGGATTTACGTTAAAAGTGCTTGACAAAAAATGGCTTTATCATAAAATTTGATGCAAAAGCTCATTTTTAATTTTTTAAAATTTGACACAGTAAATAAGCTTCAGATCAATATCGTCACAAATACCTATTTATTTTTACAAATATTAAATATTATTTTCTATAATACGAAATCTTTTCTATCGCAAAAAAATTCACACGAGCCATATACATCCATAACAAGCAATATATGAGTAACCATAGTTTTTGCAGCTTCTTGGTATAAATCTGTATAATGACACAAGGCCCACCTCTTTCCCGCGCAATTAACGAGCGACATCCGTGACCCAATATGGAATTTGAAAAAAAAATTCTCTCCTTCCCAACCAGAAATCTCTTCTCTGAACTTTAACATCTAAGCTCCCTAGTCGGTAGTCTACTCGGTTCGCCATGCCGTTGTTCAACAGCAAGGCTAAAAAGTGAAGGGAAAAATAATAACGAAGCGCGTATATAGTCTCGAGGTCATATATATATACGCGCGTACCGGTACATCCGAAATGCATCACTCATCCGCTTGGATGCCCCGCCATGCGTAGTGTATATACCTACTAACTTCTCTCTCTCTCTCTTTCTCTCTCTAATACACCCAGCAGTTCGCTACACTCATCACTCGAATGCTTGGTCCGTTGCGGTGGCGGATAGCATATAGTAGTGCCCCCAGCTTACGTAAGAGCGTAATGACCCACATAGCCGCGAAACGTTCACCTTCGCGCCGGTAGGTATGCGAGAGCAGAGCTAGCTATACCCGGGGATTAGGCCGATTAAGCAAGCGCCGGGCGTAATGCGATCGGTGTACGCAGCCACCAAGCGTTTTTCACGCCCCTCTCTTTTCCTCATCCTTCTCCTTTCTCTTCTTTCTAGCTATTACCATTATTTTTGCACGAGCCGCAAAAGTGTAATGGGTAACGTGGCGTTTTCTTTTCTTGTCTCCATGCCGCGGCTTCTTGTATGTGTAGGTGCACGTGGAAAGTGAAACTGGAGATTAGGAGGTTACACTCTCTTCTTTTTTTTTATGGTATTGTTTAAATTCTTTTTTCCTTTCGTTTTGTTTAATAAAAATATAAAATCCAGGTATAAAATGCTGTTGTGTGGTGAGAGTAGTTTGTAATCGATTCATGATGCTATCATTAAGATGTAATACAAACGCCCACACACACACAAGCTATTAATTACACAAGCATTGGAAAATCAAGATTCGATGAATTATTTACAATAATAAGTTTCACTCGAGCATTAAACACTTTCAAATATGGAAATTAATAGACTCAGCATTTTCTGGTTATATGTATGTAAGTGTGTGAAAAATTTCAGTTTTTAAGTGAATTAAGCAAACACATACTGAGAGAAAGTTTTTAGAAAGAAAATAAATAAATTGAATTAATCACTTGAACTGCGTTTTATTAGAAAAATTTAAAATAATAAAACTTGCTGCTATTTATAATTTTTTCTCAGCAAATCTAAAAACATTATTAACGCTTTGGATGCTATTTAGATCGTTAGACACAATTTATTAATTTTATATCATCAGATAAAAATGATTCTTGTTATTGTGTCTCTTGATAATCCAATCTTAGCGTATTTATCTTTACAATAACCACAAAAAATGAACGTTATAGTCCATCACGAATTGATAAATTAATATTTAACAAAGTGGAAAGCTGAGCGTGTCATTCAAAAATAATTGCGCATCTTTTTTATCTTTGTGCAAAACCATAGGTTGGAAGGCTGATTCGTACGATAAATCAGCGATTTCATGAGTCTCTAGAATTCCATTTGAATCGTTGCTCTTTCAGTAGATCAGATCGAAACTCCCGTCATTTGGACTATAAAGAAGACGGGAGAAAGAGATGGAAAGAGAGAGAGAAAGACATCTTTGTCTAGCCATAGTAGAGAAGACACTTTGAATGTCAAAGTGAATGCGTTAATCACGAGGTGCCGAACGTACAAACCTGTCTCTTGAACTTACTCGTTTTCCGTGAGTCCAGTTGGATATATTCTTGAACGATTGTCTTTTCTCACTGCATAGATCTGTATGTAGTGTAAACAAAAGCTCTATGCAATCATTGGAACTTGAGAAAATGGAGGACATATTTCCTCCTTTCTCTCTGACGCGATCTCGTGACTTGATACACTAAAATAAAATCTATATTGGTACTTATTTACCATCGCGATGCGGTTTTGGAGGTACGTATGTGAATTGAATATCTAGCTGAATACTCGAAAATTTTGTTTGATACCAAGAGTAGATTTGAATTATAGGTGCGGTCATCAAAGTAATATCTGACAACAAAATAGACAGACATGGCTGGTGGTCGGCTATAATTGAGTTTTTATTAAATCTTAAAGTGTACAAGATTGACTTGGGTTTATGTTAATGTGACGTGGGTGATGACAGCAGGTGATAGATCTCTATTTGACGTGTGTTTACATAGAACACTGCGTAAGCACAAATAATACGTCGCGTAGCCTACTGAATCACGCGCTAAATTTTTCTATGCCGCTATCGCTTAGTGTGTGTGCGTGTGTGTGTATTGAGTCATTCCCTTTGGTTTTTGTACATATAGCTTTCTGGTTCTATTCAAATGAAACTTTGTTTCTACGTTGTATAATTTTATGAAGAATAAAATCTTTGCTTTGTAAGTTAAAATTGGCAATTACGTTGTATATGTATTAATTTAAAAATGTTTTGCGTCGAATATTCAAACAATTATATGAACAATTAATTTTTTTATTGTAACTATTGTTAATTTTATCTATATGTATTAATACTACCATCATTATTTTCAGCTAAATGTATAAAGTCATTAATATGATCAGACCGCTTTTAAAACTACGTGAAAAAATCTTAAAAATTAAAACGAAAAAAATTGAAGCAAAAGTCGCTTTTTCTTCCACTCTCATACTACCTTGGTAATTTTACGATGCAGTAGCTGCCGATAAAAAGACAACCTCAGCTTGGATGTGCTTCTTGGGCGGCAAGCGCGAAGAATATTCTCGAGAGGCATCCTGGCGTATAACGAGCGAACTTTTCGTCCGTATACTCTTGAAGTGGCCCTCCAGGCTTTTTCTTCCAAAGAACTACTCACTACGCGCTATTTTTCTCGCTATTGCTCGTATTCCGTGATTTTCTGCATCTGACAGTGCTTATAGCTGTTAACTGGGACGACAAGGTCACGTAAATTTTTTTACGAGGTCTTGGAAGTATGTCGCGATAGGGTAAAAGGAGAAGAATTTTTCTTCAAGAAATTTCGTTGAATTTGACAATTGCTATTTTTTTTTCAGTACTTATACGAAATTACTCGATATAAAGCTTAAATTTATTCAGCTTTGACGAAAAATTGAATTTTTTAATTTCAGTTACTGGTAATAAATAATGCTTGTAATAACGACCGCATTTTTTACATTTTTTAAATTGGAAAAATATTTTTCATTTGTTACTTTTTTTTTTAGTATAAATACTATCCCAACATCAAAGTAATTAAATTCTCGCAATTCTGCATTCAACCACAGGCACTTGTAAAAAAAACATAAACGTGTGAGAGTACTTTTGACCCCGGACGATATTTGTCGCAGTCATGTACAAACGGAAATTTTCCTCCCTCTCTTCCTCTTTTTAGTGCTCTTTTTTGCAATAAACAAACTTGCCAACACTATAAAAAAAAAAAAAATGAAACACCCGTTTTCCTTCCTCTTTGAGTCAAGCTCGGGAATTAATTAAAACTCCTGATTAATTTTGCGTACTTGTAGCTGGTTGTAGCATACTTCCTACTTTTCAGCTCATCTCGTTTCTCTCTCACCCTTTATCTTGTTCCATCTTTCTATCCAAATTCGATGCTGTGAATTTTGCAGCTTTAAGCACCCGTTTTCGGCTTGTGTCGTAAAGTTCGCATTAAGTCAGCCGGGACTTTGCGCTTCGATTGAGGATTTGAACGGGATCACAATGTAACTCTCGCGGATTGCATTAATAGACGATTTTATGGCAGAACTTTGCAGATACTGGTAGGCTGCCTGGATTTTTGGTAATACCACAAATGGCCTAGATAAATGGCAAATTTATACGTTTATCTGGCTTTGATATAATCGAAAGTGCTGCTTACGATTTTTCAATTGGTATTTAAATTAAAAAAATATCACCGAGTGAGCCAAAATTGATGTTTTCATTTTTTATATTTTGAAAAGACAATTTAAAAAATATTGTAATAACGATTGCATAAAATATAATTGAGGCACATGACGCCAAACTCATTAATCTAAACTATAAAAACCATCAAATACGAAAGGATCATAAATAGCTTATAAAAAGATATTGTGTATCGCGATCCTTATCTAATTCGATCAACAATCACGGAACCGATAAAAAAAAGCCAATGTATATATTTGCAATACAAAGGGGCTCCGAACAATCAATAATCCTTAATCGCCAATACTTTCACTCCTCTCCCATTCGCTTCGTCCCCATGGCCTCATCAATAACCCAGCCGACAATAATCGAAAAATCTCTGAAACTAGCACACAGCACGGACTACATATCAGATTATTTTAGCGCGAGCTAGCGCCTCTTCTCAGCATCAAGTCTCATCTTCGTGGCGACAGCCGTTTAGCGCGTGCTTTCTCCTAAAAGCCGTATCGATTATCGAAGCCCTAGGCAGCAGGTCTTGACAAACTCGTCCGGCGAACTTGTTCGCACAGCTCAGGTGTCCTTCTATCTCGTCCCGTAACACTAGACCAGCCGGCTGGAGCTAATCCAGCAGTAGCTGCTGGCTTGCAATCCGAGCGTCCACGAGATATTTGTCAGGATAGAGGCCCAGAGCTGGAGGAGAAATCGAATATTTCTGCTGTATGGAACTGACTGGCGTAATCGGTGTCTACTCGTGGACTTACTCACCGATCGCACGCTTTGTTTAATTCAGATATATAACATTGAGCTAGGAGTCTCGAGTGCTTAATAGAGGTAATTGACTATTTTGAGATTTATTGAGACAAACGTGCTTACTAGGAGAAGTTGTGAGATTCGGGTGATGGATTTTCACCAAACTTGGTAGGGTGACTTCTTTTAACATATAATAAAAGAATCCCAAGTCCTAA
>JAPYZE010002585.1:0-19118 GCA_030522805.1 Leptomastidea abnormis
AACATCATCAAGATATGATTCCAGAAACAAATCCCTATAAATATTGGTATAAAATTGTCGAATTGGACAACGTATCCGTAAGTATCAAATCCTCAAATAGCTTTTTTTGTAGGAGTATTTCTAATTTCTGATTAATAATGTGTTAGTATAATAAATTTTATTTCTTTACAGATTTTCAAATGTCTATTGAGTTGCAAAGACAAGAAAATTGATAACCAGCAAGAGTGGAGTCGAAAAATACTGCTGTTGGCTTGTGGTTTAGGATCGCTTCGGATAGTCGAGTACTTGCTGGATCAGGGTATATCTATTGAAAGCGCGGATGAACAAAATTGGACTTGCATTTTTTATGCCGTGGACAACTGGAAGCTGCCAGTAATTCGGCTGCTCGTAAAACGAGGCGCGAATCTTAAACACAGGGATTTTCAGAAAAATAATCTCCTGCACGTCATAGTTAAAAATTCGAAACCTTACGAACGTCCAATAACAGATTATGTTTTAACGACCTCTGATACATTTATCGAATTATTTATCGAGAAAGGTGTTGATATTAACGCCAGTGATTTTAAGGGATTGACCCCAGTCAATGCAGCTTTTACTATAAAGAATATTAGAGGCAGTGAAATCGTGCTATTATTACGCCAGCCTGATATTCAGCTTAACAAACCGGATATTAATGGTACGACTGTCTTGCATCGGATTATCAGCACGGGATTCAAGTTTACTGGACGAAAATACCTTAAGATATCAGAATTTAGCACAGAATATATAAATTATAATTTTAAGTTATTCGGCGACGTATTAAGCAAAGTTGATGTACAGATTAACGTTCGAGATAAAGAGGGCAGAACGCCATTGCACTTCATCAATGCCGATAGTTTGATTCATCTTAGTGATATGCTTAGTTCGGGAGCAGATACGGAATGCTTGAAACATTTGAAAGAGGATTTATTGAAAAATAAAGATTTTATAAAAATTTTGGCAAAATATCAACTTATGAGGAGTATGGCTGGTTTAAAAGAAGATAAAAATATTAAACTTCTTCTCGATCAACATGATGAGGCAATTTGGAAGGAAGAATATGACGAATGGATACCGATATATTCTGAACAAATTAAATACATGAAAAGGACAATACTTTTTGACAAAATGACCTACTATGATTTTATGCATGCGGATAAACGCAGCACCTTCTTCAAAGATGCTGAAATACGTAGGGTACTTGACAGATTGTTTGATAATCCATTTTGTAATATATCTAATAGAGTACACGATCTCTATTACGTAAATATGCTCGCGAAAAATTATTTATATCATGCTCGGTTATTGAGACGAATTGAATCAGATGTTAAGCATAACCCAGAGAAAAATCTTGATATTGTTTTCAATGGTCAACTGCCTAATTTGGTTATTTATAATATAAAAAAGTACATAGATATCGAGGATATGGAAACCGTAAGAAAAGCCGCTATCAAAATAATGGTAGAAAACTTCCGCAAATAATAATTTATTACTTATTTATTTTGAAAAGATAATTTTTTTTTTTTATAAAAATAACATAAATAAAGTGTATTTTACATCAAAATACATAATAATTTACTCGAGTTTTTGAATAAAATAAAAAAATAGTTTTTCGCAATTTTCTCAAAAAGTAATAAATAAATATGCTTGAAATTTTAACCTCAAAAAGAAAAAAACAAAGCAAATATTTAGTCAAAATTTTTGGAGAATCATAATATCTCAGTGAAATAAGATAAATACAATTGCATTCTTATTCTAGTAAGTTGTTATACAGACTCGATACAGTCGGCCACCCTCTTCCTTATATACTTTTCTTACTATGTACATGTATCGTATTAAACAATATATATATAAAAACTCATACGCGTTTAATTTAATTGAATAGAATTGAAACTACTTTATTTTTTTTTCCATGCACAGCTAGTCTGCCTAGCTCTATGGATTACGAATCTATTTGTAATATACTTGTATTTGTAATATACCAGTTTGAATAAATTGAAATTGAAATTGAAAATCATAAATTGTTTTCCTTTAAACAAACAACCCTCCCCAAGAATTTTATTTTATTATTTCTTATTAAACCAAAGTGTTATCTAAACAAATGAGACCTGCATTTTCTTATTTGGCTATAATAATTTTCGTATAACAATTATTTTTGTACATACATGATTATACTCGAACTTATGCATGGTAACATTAATTTTTCAACACCTTTAAGATCGTTAAACTTAAGAATTACATGATGCTCAATTTAAACAAATTTCTCAACAATTTAACAAAAAAATGAAAAAAAAATGAAAAAAAAAATGAAAAAAAACAAGTAAGTGTATAAACACAATTTGTCCGGCTCTGATAACCTTAAGACAATTATTGTACCCACCTATGTGCGAAACAATGCACTCTAGCAAATTAAAATGTATGTACACAAGCAGTAGGTAGTTGTAGTAGCAGGTCGCGCGGTTATAAGCATTTATAAGTCCAAAAAAAAAAGAAAAGAAAAAAAAACAGAGTATACGCGCTAGTTACGCAACCTTGCACATATATTGTACGTATACATGTTATAAGAGTAGGACAAAATTCAAGTGTACTTTTAAGCTCATAAGCTAATCGGATCTTCTAAGTTTTGAAAAAAAAAAAAAAAAAGAAAATAAAACAGGAAAAAAGAAAACAGGTGCAAAGTATGTTCGAAATATAGTAGTAGTTTCTGAATAATGTTCGCTTTCACATACATATATACCAGAGAGTAGCAGCTATATAACCAGCATCCAAAAGCTGCATGAACAAAGTCAGGTCAGCTTGGTCCGCATGCTCGGTCAGCGTTATATACGTGTTTGTAAGAGACCGAAATTGGGAGCAATTCCCTTCAAATTTCCCTTTCTCCTCTCTTACTGTAAGCTTATACTATATATATACGTTAGCAACAGCAACAGCTTGAATATAACGCCGTAAAATATACTTTCCCTCTCGAAGAGTAAAGTCGAGTGCCCGGCGAGTATAAAAGAGACTATATGTATATTGAACCAGGGCCGCAACTTGTGAGCGACTTGATATATTTATATGTATAAGCCGGAAAAAGCGATTTCCATATTGCACGCTGTTTGAAAACGTCTTGCGCTTATACCTGGCTCTTTTATTGGCCGTGGTTTTCATTAAAGGCAAATTTGATTGCAGTTTTTTGATTGACTTGTATGTATGTGAGTGTGTGTGTGTGTATGGTGAGCTGGAATTTTGATTTCTTTTTTTTCCTTTTTAAAAAGTAAAAGTGAGGCTGTGGGGGTGTGTATGTTTGTGTTTCTATTGGTTTTGATGAAAGTTTTTAATGAAATTGATATTTAGGACGTGAATGGCAATAGGAAATATGGTACTCTGTACGTTTGTTTAAATTTTCCAATATTAAATTAATTTATGTTTACGATAAATTGGTACAAGATTTCAATTGTTTTTATATATTTTATTTTTGTTTTTTTTTGGCTTGTTTTAGCAACGGTCAATGTAGTATCAACGCTTACGATACGTACTTGACTTACTTTTTAAAGGAAACCTAAAAAACATACCACGTAGATTTTGAGATGCAAGAAAAGTGACAAGTTAAAAAATGAATATTAACAATAAAAAAATAATTAAGCTTATTATTTATTCTAACGTAGTAAAGAAACTATGTTAATCGATAAACGGAAATTGATGTAAAATCTAATACCACGTTGTATTAATAAATTTTCCACAATTATATGCACATAAAAAAGCATCGACATCGATTGCTAGTAAAACACTAAGTCTCGTACTGTTAGCTTCAATTCATTATATTCGATAATATACAGTGCAAGCTACGGTCACGCGAAGCTATATAATAACGTAAGATCATTCCGGAAGCGCAAAATTTCACGATTTTCTTCTTCCCGATTTCCTTTCCGGTTGATAATAATAATGAAATGAATGAATGAAAAAAAAATAATAAAAAAATAAATAAAAAGGTAATATCTGTGTTATATGATGGGCTATTCACCTTGAAGTTTTGTATTGGTGTGTAGTACGTAAGTCTGCATATAGTAAGACTTTCGTGAAAGGAAGCATTAATAATCGAGAGCCTTATCTGATTCTAAGAAAAAAATAGCTTGAGCTATCGAGATTCGCTCAAAATATAATTCTTGCGTTATCTTTACCATTGAGGTGCTATTTTCTTTTTTTTTATTATTATTATTAATAATGCGTTTCTACTTTATAACAATGTAGATGATTATTATAGCTCGAAGTGTTAAATATATTGTCGATGGCTTAACTGATGAAATTCAGAACAATTTAGTTATAAATGAGTTATTTACTTAATGATGTAATTATATAATAACTGTAAGAGGATATGTGTATAAAAAAAAATCTTTTAAATTATATAGGTACCTAATATTTTAAAATAAATTGATAAATATGAGTTGTTCACGAGATGATTTATAATTTATTGTAGCATTACAAAAATTTTTCTAATAAAAATAAAGAATTAAACAATTAAACAAAAAAAAAATAATCATAATAATACCATGATTTTTTTTTTCCTTTAAGGGTTATCTGCATAGACATACTATAATAGACCGAGCATTCAAATGGGAAGGTTGGGTCTCGGTGCGAGAGAGAAACCATTCACTTAAATGCGAGTGCTTTGGTTTTGTTCGTTTAATTTAAAGCCTTCCTAACTCACACTCTTTAAGCGTATTTCGGCTTTTAAAATGTCTCACACAAATGACCGAATCGGCGGACGCCAGGAATCGAACCCATAACCAATGGATTCTGAAAACCAGTTCTCCGACGATCTAAGCCATACAATACTTCATTATTTTGTAATATTCTAACACTATATTTCGCTAATTTGAAATGTAAGAGAGAAAAATATGAAAGATCTTTAAAACAAAATACGGACAATATATAGCATCACTTTTCTTATCGTATATTATTAACAAGCATTTAATATAGCAAATACAATCGAGTTATGTATCGAAATGGAAAGTGCGTTACATTAAAACGAGGACTAAAATTAAGGCCTTGTCTATTCGTGTATGTGTCCAATCCTGGACCAACAATCTTTCGTCTACTCGTTGACCGGCACATAGGTTACGAGATCAATACCCGGTACCGGTACAGGTACATATATAGATATATACATATACACAAGTACATATAGACACATATATAAATGGTATAACGGAGCTGTACAAAATATAGGTATAAAATGTAATTTTCCAAACCACTGATACATAGATATTATATGTTCGTGTATATGCAAGCTATAATCATTTATTTGCGAGCAGATAAAAAAAAACATTTACAATGTAGAGAAGCATATCAATATTATACTTGCATATCACGCATATATTCCTCTTTCTTTCTCACTTTACTTCTCTTATATGTGGAAAAAAAAATGTGCGTGGGTCTGTATAGATATATATCACAATGACGTAATCTACTTGCTGTGGAATACGGAAACGTTGTACTGTGGGCAAAGAGTGAAGTGATTTTTGAGAATTTATGGGGCCTTACTAAGTACTTCTATACCTTACCCTCTATTTGTGCGTTTATGGACTGCTTGATTTCTTATAATACAACGTAACTTTATATATACCACCGCCCTTTTGCTGCTGGTGTATGTATGTGTGTTTCAAGAGAAATGTATAAATGGTGAAGAAAGTGACAGTGGATTTTATAGGATTAATGGAGTAGTCTGTTTGCTATGATTGATTTTTAGTGAAAAGTTATTTTATTTTTTATTTTTTTTTTTTTTAATGGAAATTGGTTGGTTAGCCGATTGATGAAAATTTATATGGACTATGTAGGTTTGAGTTTATTTTGAAAATGATACTGAATATTCGTTGAGAATTTGATAAATTGAATGAATATAAAATCGTGACATTAGCAATTGTAGAAATATATTTTGTGGGATATAATTAAAGAATATACCACGTTGTTAAATTAGATATTCCTGTGTTTCGACTTGATGTTACGCTATAAATAAAAATCCAAAGTAACGATACAATTCTGTTAACAGGAAATTATGGTTCCTCTTAATTCTCATCCTACTATCCAGTTAGTATAATAGACAAAAATTACAAGCAAAAGATCAAAAATATATGATTTCAGCAAACTATAAGTTCAAGGTGTATAGGATATAATATTTATATATATGTATAAGTGTGTGTTTTGTGTTGGAAAGAGAGAAGATAAAAATCAAAGATGGATCAATGACCTCGAATAAGAACTGCTGAATATTTTAATGAAGCTAAGTTTTTGGTATATTTAACAAGGGGGTATCATTAATTATATCTCCTGGCTTTCTGGTAATCCAACATATATATACATAATGCTTATAGACAGACAGACAGATAAACACACATACTTACATATAAGCCGGAAATACCCTGTTGTAAAAAGGAAACGATTGGCTGTTAAAAACTATATTTTTTTTTTTTTTTTTTTGTGAGTCTGGGTTAATAAAATTGATATTGTAAAATTAATTTTATTAAATTATGTAGTAAAAATTGTATTTTTTCTTTTTTCAAATTTTCATTTGAATTACTAGAAAATGTTTTGTCGTTGTAATAATCGTGCATATGATTATCAAAATAAATTGTGTAATGTTAAAGAATTATGTGATTTCTTTATTGATCGTTTATGATATTCTAATAAGTTTCAATTGATATTACAAACATATCTATTACCTACAAAATGCTTGTTTTATTAAAATTACCAATAATCCATAAGTAAGTTAAGATATAGGACATATTTTAATTTTATCCACAATGTCATATTCATGTATTCATAATTTTAAAAGTAAACGACTAATTTACGATGAATTAAGTTATTTAGATATACATAGAAATTCGATGTGTATAGAAAATAAATAGATATTAGTTATTTAAAAAATCTATCTTAGATTACGATGCAAATTGATCGTCAAGGATATATATATATATATATATATATATATATATATATATTTATATATTTATCTAACGGAAAAATAATATTCAGAAAAATTCTCAATGAATGTGACGGAAAAGAAAGGTAGATATTGTGAATGAGCTACGTTATTTTATAGTTTTTCTTACTCATTTTATACAATATTAGTGTGACTGTACATGCATTATTTATACAAGCATTTCACAACGAAATTTATTTAAATTTATCGGTAATGGCATTTTTTTTCTTTTTACCAGCAATTTTGTTTACCCTGACCGATTCACTCAATTTGTATGATTTTTTTTTAAGAAATGCACATATTTATTTTGTGTCTCACACCAATCATCGGCTTATCGTAATTTAAACATAAATAATTAGCTTCGACTGTATATACTTTTTTCGTAAGAATAGTACCTTCAAGTTTGTTTACTGACAAGTATGAAATTTATACATTTTTTTTATTTTATATGAGGTTTATTTAAAATATTTAAGTTGAAGGATTATTTTATAATTTAATAAAAAATAATAACAATAAAAATTAATAAATAAAGTATTAAAAAATTTTAAGTCATTATATTATTAGTTGGGAAGAAGTTTAGTCGCTTTATCAAGAAATCATCAAAAATTACATCATACAAAAAACGGACCACCATGAAGTTATATTATTTTTTCTATTCGTATCCGAATTTAACGCATTAAGAAGTTGGAAATTTCTTTAATAAATTTAGTTCAAAATAAAGTAATGATAGTTTGAATGATCAGAAAAAAAAGATTTTTTTTATTATCGTTTTTGGCACATGTCAATAATTATAATTCTAATTTATGGAAATTCAAACCCGTATATGAGACACGAGACTAATTAAATTAAAAAAAAAAAGGAAAATCATTATCTTTATTATCTTAGAACGAAACCAATGCAAATTAAAATTTATTTTGAAAAACCAAAATATATCAAATTAAAAAATTCGTATTTCGATGAAATCACTACCAAGTAACAAATAAAAATAATATCACTATTATATACCTGGTAGTTTATGACAAATCAACTCACATTTTTTTATCTTCAATATCTCACTTTAAAATTTGCATAAAAAACGTCCCGCACTAGTAGGAATATAGTCCTTGTACTTAAAAGTCAATAACTTGTTTTCACATTTAACTAGAACAAGACGTGTTTTTAGCACGGCCGAATAAACTTTAAAAAAAAAAATTCTACAAGTTTCACAACATTTACTGCTCAACTTTAACATCGTTTCTCTTGTATCACCACCTTCCTCTCCTACAACAGGATATTTCCTCCTACCAATCAAAAAATACCATCTTTTTAAATCTTCTAACTACCATGTTAATTTCTAACCGCTTTCATCGTCAAAATCATCGTGACTAAAAAAAAAAAAATTTGTCGATCTCTTTTATTTTAAACATCATGTTTTGTAAACTCGTTGTCACCAAGAAAAAACGCTACAATTATAACGTTACAACTACATAAAAGCAACAGCTTACGTTTTACATATACATAATACGGGTGTGGCAACGTTCGTGGATGACCGAACGACCACTACTTGTTTTGAGCGTATGGTGAAGGTCTTGAGTATTAAGTGAGAGGGGTAGGGGGGGAGTAGCAATGCATGCAAGGTGAGAGGAGAGCCTATACTGCTATGGAATTCTTCGAGGGCACGTAAAGACCCTTTATACATCGGTGTGAGGTCCTGGTAATTTTCAAAACCGCTTAAAATCAAGTCGAAGGAAGAGAAGTTGAAGAGATGATTGCTGGTTTCCGGGTGTGAAATATACCAAATTTTTGGAGTTTAAGAAACTGAGAGAAAGAAATTGACTTGGTATTATGTATAAATACGTGATGGTTGCGTGGCTTTTAAAAGTGACTTCATATTAAAATGTTTTGTTTTGGAATTTATTTAAAGTGCGAGAGATGTGGAGAAGAAAAAAATAAAATGCACGTAGAAGTGATTTGGGTAATGAGATTTTTTTTAAATTTTTTTATTGTGGGTATCTAATCGCTTACGAGGATAATTATATGTATGTTGAAGAGAACGCAAGTAGCTGATTATACTTAAGCGATTATTATTTTACTTAATTATAATGTTGCGAACGATTTTACATGATAGTTAATCTTGATATTTTTTATTTTTGTTTTTTTTTTATTGTTATATATTGTGGCTTGATTATATGAATTTTAGGAATTTTAAAGATAATTGAAAAAATAATTGTTGCTGTATTGAATTATTGCGTTGTAGATATAGATTTTAATAAAAGTACATAAATGTATAAGGTAAGAAATTTAATATTTCTTAGTTTAAACGATCGAGAGCGAAATGAGTTTTTCATATTAAAATTAAATTATTAATGAAATATTAATTATCGAGAGGCAAATATTGCTGCTACTACTTATGAAACTTTGATGGTTTTAAAATCAAACTGCTTGAATACCTTTGTATTTTTTACAAATTATGATTATAATAAGCTTTCAAATAAAGACAGGCTTATTATCTGTACCTACGTATTCATTTCTTAGATATGATGGAAACAATGTCTTTGTTGCTGAATGAAAAAAAAAAAAAAATAATAAATGAAAAGATTTCTCTACGCGCTTTCAATATGATAAAAGCCGAAACAGATTTACCGGATGAAAATTCCTTGACTGAAATATATATCGAGCGCAGAGTGAGTTAAGAAAAAGGCAATGTATTATCATGGACCACTTTCTATAAAATGTCTATTAAAAACCGGTAAGATTCTTGATACATTATTCCATGTATTGCCGTTTTGTGCTTTGATTCTGAAATATTGAAGAAGGAAAACTCGTATAAGAGAAAAAAAATATCCGTTATTTTTTTTTTCCATTTCGATGATCAATAATTTGCGAGATTTTAAAAATAAACTAAATTTTCTATTTAAAAAAAAATTTGTTATATTTTCAAATTAAAAATACATTTACTCTGTATAATTCGATGATATTTGATTAATTATTATATTACCTATATTGGCTTTTTATAATTTTTAATCGTTTATTAATAAACATCATTAGGATGATGTTTGAAATAAATCGGAAAGTAATTAAAAATTATAATTACCTCTCACATTTTTAAAACT
Organism: Leptomastidea abnormis; assembly: GCA_030522805.1. Lineage (NCBI taxonomy): Eukaryota > Metazoa > Arthropoda > Insecta > Hymenoptera > Encyrtidae > Leptomastidea > Leptomastidea abnormis. Next base: position 10,069 of record JAPYZE010002585.1, read on the forward strand.
GATGTCACAACAGCAATAGATAGAGTCATTTAGAAATTCATCATGATAGATACTTATAGGAAATGAATTTGGCAAAAATTAACTGAATAGTAATGTGTTCTAAAGATGTAAAAGCAACAGTGTTTTGAAAATTTTGTATCCACAAACATTTTTTTTTTTAAATCATCATCCAATGACTTATTTATGATCAAAGGAGTGTTTAAAAACTAATTTTAGAAGTTTCATGTTAAAAAATACTTGTAAAATGTAACCTCTTTATATTTTAATTCAATAAAATTGTTTAAATAATAAGATATTTTTTATAATTTTGTTGCGAAACGTATGCCTACTTTAAATGTCAGAAAGTACTTTATAATTTTTGACAAATTGGAAATATTTAAGCTGATAAAACTTAAGCCGACAGCATTAATTAGGTAATAAATTTAATATTTTTCTTTAAAAAAAAAAAAAAAAAAATACAGTCAGTGAATAAATGAAAATATCAGACGACAAAAACAAGTATCTCTTTCCATCGAAAGCATTAACAAAACCGGTTTGGTTAAATTAATATAATTCTCCGATCTCTAATTACCCAAAGCTAGAGTTAAACTGCTCGATTTTCACTTGAAAAATAACAAAATAAAAATTATAATAATAATAATAATAATAATAATAATAATCAAAATCTCAAGTTACAGAAATCGATATTTACTTATAGAGTATAGACACACATGAAAAACGCTCAATTCTTATTTTAAAGTATTTAAATCTCAACAAAAGACCACTTTTAATCAGTCCGGTTTGCGGTTTTATACATTGCCATATGAGTAAGAGCAAAAAAAAAAATAATGCATCGCAGTAGAAAATGTATTATATGAGTTTCCGGCCGATAGGGAGGAAGAGTAGATAGGAGGTAATAATTGGAAATTCATCTGCTTAATAATGCATGCCTTTGCTTGATTGGCTTTTCTTTTGTTGCAAAGGAGACGATGGTCGTCTGACTGACGTGCAAAGACACATACCTACACATAAATATACCGGACAATCTATGGCCAGTTATGTCTCGATACTTTATGTATGTATTTATATACAATTGAAATGATTCACGAGGGAGTTTTTGGCTGGCGCGTGTTAATTAATATATACGTATATGTGTACGCGGGCGTGGCATATTAATTAATAAGATGCGACGACGATTGTTTGTAAGATGGGATTCTTAGGTGGTCGTCGTTCCGGTTACAACTTTATGAGCTGTTGTACTGAATTTTGATAGAATGTTAGATGAAACGGATTTTTTTTTTTGTTTTCTTGTGGCTGGTCAAAATTAGAGAAAACGGTTAATAAAAAAAAAAAATAATAATATAGGAAGGAATTAGAATCTATCAGAACAATGAATTTTTTTTTTTAAATCAATTTTGTTGTAATTGTAAATATCTACGATATTAGGTATACTTTACTTTAATAAAAATCGATAAATAAGATTAAGATGAAAATAAATTATGTAAAAAAAAAAAGATATTTATCATTTTTCTTTGACAATCGCGAAACTTTGCGGTAGTTTGTCAAATTGTTATCAATTTTAATAAACTAAGAATGAAATACAGTAATAAGAAAAGTGCCATGAAAATAGAGGTCTTGATGTGGCTTAGTTACCAAAGCGGAAACATTACAATCCACAGGTTGTGGGTTCGATTTCAGCCGTTTGTTGACCTAAGCTTACGAATCATAACCTGAAATACATTCATTTGAGTGTCAAAAAAAATTATAAGAATATAATGTTTGACTGGAGAATAAATTTTTTTCAATAAATATTTTTGCTCCGTAGACACCTGAATAATTTTTTATTAAAAATTTTTTTAATAATTAGATTTTTATTCTTTTTATTATGATTTTTACTAATAATACACAGCGGTATTATTGCTATACTTATTTAAAAATATTTCATGATTTTAATTTACTTATAACATGATGCTTAAATTTTAAATTTTAGATATTTAAAACTCATCATATTCCGTATCATTTACAATCGATAATCATATCTTTGATATCTTAATCAAAGTTATATTATAAACGTAATAATGAAAAAGCAGCGATTGTGAGAAAGTTTTATGATTAATTTTTTTTAAAAATGATAATTTGTAGTCACGTACTTTTTATAACTTAAAGATAACTTCGCTGTGAATGAAGATTGCATTGTGCATGTCAAAATAACAATTTCTTTTTCAAAATTTTACTTTTTATCAAAAAGTTTACGTATATTGTATAAAAATTAAAAATGCAAATTTTCGTTAACTCGTGGCTTATGAGATGAAGTGTTAAATCACGCTTTTAATGGTATGTTATTATATTTATTAACCAGAATGCACACATTAAAAATGACGAATGTTTATTTGAGAAGGCAATAAATTTTTTTTTTATTCAGCTATCACTGCTATTGTGGCAAAATTATTAATTATAATCATTATTAAGACATCTCAAGTTTATATTTTTTATGTTATTAAATAAATTTTTAATTAATTTTATGAAATATATAACCTATCAAATAATGCAATTAGTATAGTAAAAATTGATTGTACAGCAGTTAACATCTTAATAAACTTTTTTTTAAAAATTACGTGTTCACCAAAATATTTTTTACTTTCTATGTTCTACTGAATAATTAAACTAGAAATTTAAAAAAATTAATATTAACTTTTATGTAACAAATTAGAAAACAGAAGACAGTTTTATGAAAGTGTGGGCATAGACTAATAATTTCAAACTATTTAATCGTTAATGTATATCAAAATTACTTTATTGAAATTTAAAACACGAATAAATTAATTAAATTTATGACGAGTTAAAATGACAAATTAAAGTATTCAAATGTAAAATGCATTATGAATCATGCTAAAATTTACCTTAACAATATTTGAATAAATGATCTTACGGACAAATAATCACTCTGTTAGCAAAGTAACTCATTCTGAAAACATTATAGAAATATGATCATGATTAATTCAGAATGATTAATGCTAATCTTTTGTATTTTTTTTTTTTTTAAATTCATACAATGGGTACACGGTTTTTTAATTTTTACTAATATAAAGATTGCCATACGACGTTGAAACAAAAATGAATATATGCAATGAAATTTGAGATTAATAATTTCAGTCACTTCCTTTCACACAAATAGCATAATATTCATGTATTAATTGAAGTTTAATTGTCTGGAGAGTTTTATTTTAACAGAAAATAACAACTTTTCGAGTTAACATATTAAAATTATGTTTTTAGAAAGGCGGATTGACATGAAGTAATGAAATATTCTTCCTGTGATGATCTTTTCCATTTTCCCATGACAAAAAAATAGATGTGATATAGTGTTGAATCTGAAAAAGAAAAAACAATATGAACAGTTTAATTTTTTTCATTGGAATAAAATATTTAACTTATTACAAAATTAAAATTATATTTTTAATTTTGAAAAAATTGTATTCTCAAAATATTAAATATTTAGGGGACTTTTATAATGCATTTTTTAAACTTTTTATTAAAATCTAAAATGCATGAATAATTAATAAATTATATTCCTTTTCCAGTAAGTTTTCAAGTAGTAAATAAAATATATATATATATATTAAAATTATATTGTTCCGGTAAATAGATTAATTTAACAGACAATTATTTTTTTCTTCTAAAACATTTTGTGCCAGTTAAATAATAAAAAGCAAAAGTTTTTAATATTTAATTAAACTTTATTAGAATACCCAGAACTTAACACTAATTCTTGAAAAGAAAATCTATCATATACTTCCCACTACTTAGAAGATTTTCTTATCTCTCTGTTCCACAAAAAAAAAAGCTAATTATTACTAAAAAACCTCGAAATATAAGGTGTTAAAAGCATCAGTTAGAGAATACAGAAAATCTACGGTCAATCTCTTTACACAACCCGTAGCATTCCCGTATACGTAGGTAACCGTTTCGCGATAATTCAAATTTTCTCACAATCCATACTAGTGTATGTATACCATACATCGACATATACATATAACTTTCAATTCCAACACCCCTTACATATACTTCCCCACCCTTCTTTTCATATTTTTTTTGTTCCACCATACCGGAGCTATACAGGACTATAATCCCCGGAAAAGGTCAAGCAGCAGCAGCAACAGCAGTAGTAACAGTAGTAATAGTAGCAGTAGTAATAGCAGTCAGACCACCGTTGCATATACATATAACGTTAAAAAGCGCGACTTAAGGCCCCTCCCCCTACTTTTTCACCCTCTCTCTCTCTCATTTCGTCTACAGTTCACAATCTCCTCGTCGTTATCCTTGTTCTCCTATACAATACAGCTTATAATATGCATGTACATGTATATATATGAAGTCGCATAGCAGCACTGCCCAAAGCTGTCCCCTTCCTTCAGTAATATATACCAACTCCAGCTCTTTAAAAAACATTACACATACATGCTGCCGTTGCTGGTTTTGACGCCGGGGGCACATACACGCGCGAGTGTATAACAAGTTGTGTACTCCAACACATGAATATATTCGGCCTTCTATCTCTCTTTCTCTCTCTCTTTTTTTCTTACTTCAATATCCCTCTCACTCACTCACTCACTCACTCACTCACTCGTTGTGCTTTACAATCACTCGTAAGAGATATATACGGTAAGTCCCCACGCGTAGCACTGTATATTATATATATATATATATACATAGGTATACCCATACCCAACACAATCTCAACTCATAAGTCCCACCCGCGAGTGTATACATATATACATGTATAGGCGTCTTCTTTCTCTTTCTTTTTTTCTCCCTTCTCTTTCTTACTCACATGAACGCAAGTATATATATTCGTTCATTCTCTCACTCACTCTCTCTTGCGTTTTGCCCCACCGCTTAAAGTTCTCTGAAACCACAGGAATATAGTGGAAAGGCAAGAGAGCGGGGCATTTGAGCTGCTGACTGTTGTAGCTTCTATACGGTCCGCAGTTAGACCGAGTCCGTTCGCGCATTCACATTATACTTACTATATCCTATATACAAGAGTACAAGAGTAAGAAAGACAATTTTTTCAGTTCTTTTTTTTTAATTTTTTGGTGTGTTGAAAAAAAAAAGTGAATATTGGCACACACGTATATTAATACATATGTATGTGTCAAGTTATCGGTTTTTTTTTTTATTTTAAATTTAACGCGATATTTATTTAATTAAAAAAATTTTTTTTTTAAATGTGAATATTATTTGTTTATAAGAACAAGAAAATACAATTACTTGTTGCGCGCGCTCGAGAAGTGAGACGACCAGGATATAATATATATAAAAAGTGGTGGTATACATAGTGTGGTAGTATAGTGACGACGGCGCGGGTCTATACTATATATATTGAACGACGTGAAAGGAGTATTATAGCCCAGGGACAGGCTTATCTTATTCCTTCTGTCTATATATATATATATATCCTTCTCGTTAAAAAATCAGCTATTCGTTCCTCGTTATATTATACTAATAATAATAATATTAGCGAGGAACGTTTAGAATTTATTTTTTCGTTAGTTTATAATATACCGGGACTCTTTGAAATAGCGCGTCGTTAAAAAAAAAAAAAAAAAAGAGAGAGCGGAAAGAATAACAGTGGGGGTTTTAAATAAGTTAAATAAGAAAATCAAGGAGAAGAAAGTGAATGGTATAATATCAAAATAAGAATAAAAGACAAAGTGAGATAAATAGAGAAAGGGAGTAGAGTGTATAAGTGCTGCAACGATCTCTTTTTTATTTTTTTCATCTTTCCGGGGTCTCTCTCTTTTTCCCCTGTGTGTATAAATGTGTATGTGCCTCTAAAAAGTTAAAAGAGAGCAAGCAACAAGACCACGAACACACATATACACACACAGAGAGAAACATATACATCGTAAGGCTGCGAAGTGAAAATAAAAGGAGGGGGAGAAAGAGTAAGAGTAAGAGTAAGAGTAAGAGTGAGAGAGTAAGGAGAGCTTTTACGTAAGCTGTGTGAGCCGTATATACAACAAGCCGCCCGTTACAACGTTGTGGAGCCTTGCAATTGCTATAAGGCTGTCTTTGGTCTCTGGGCCTGTATATATACTGCTTTTACTACCAGGCTGCTGCGCCCCCTCCGACCATTATTGTATATATATATATATATATATATATATATAGCTGCTATACAACAGGCCTCACACGTAAGTTTCATAATCCATGGCTTGAAAAAATAAGAAGGAAAAGAAAAAGAAATAAGTAAGAATGGGTGTATAAAGGAACAGAGAATAGTGCAAAAAGAGAACAACATCTTTTGTTTATGTGTATTTAGGGATTTTGCGATATTGAAATCGGTATTGTATTATATATGTATAGTGAAGATCGGTAATGATTTGTAAAATTTTAGAATGATGAGATCGGTAACCGATTTTTAATTTTTGTAAAAAAGAAAAATTAATGAAAAATTAAAAAAAATTAGTGTTTTATGTTGGAAATCTGTTGGGGAAGATCGGTATCGATATAGATATTTTTAGCCGGAAAAATTATACCCATACCTATATAATATTATATGTGTCCCTCTTGGACATAAAGAGAAAACGGCCAAACATAGGATGTATTATATATATAGTGGTAGCATTTCCTTGCACACGCGAGCTGTGAACGACCGACCGATCGACCGACCACCATATATACCACTACTGAGCACTTTTGATTTCCTCGAGGTGTATATATACTATACATGCATATAAATGTTCCTCTACCTACGCGTATAATATAGATCTATATGTGCCAAAGTAACTTTCCCTCCTTCACACGCACACGCCCGTGTTATCATTATTTTCCTTTTTTTTGTACTTCTTTTTTTTATATATCTTATATATTTATAAAGCTGGTTTGTTTAATATAGTTCAGGTTACGTGATCGCGATTTAATGTTATAGAAAATCGGTATGAGTTTATATACCGATTTCGATGAAGAGAAAGAGAGAAAAAAAAGAGGAAAGATCGTTTTGGTGTGGATGCGTGACGATATAATTGTTTTTTTTTTACTGTTTTGCGGGTAAGGTTTCGGGAAGAAAGAAAGAGAGAGAAAGGAGTGTAGAAAAGGATTTATGTAATCACGTGTACATGTATATATATAGTGTTAAAGGGGGCGGGTATAAAGTGGTTTTTTGCGAACATAGGGAAAGCGAGGTGCTATAGTTATAATGGTGTCGGTTACTGGTGTCTTGAGACAGAGTGAGAGAAAAAGAAAAGAATATAAAGAAAACGTAAGTTGGGATACGCACGGATGAACTGATAGTCTTGTATGTATACAAGTAGCTGATAAGTTATTCCTATTTTTTTTATTTATTTATTTTTTTTTTTTTTTTGTTGTATTTTACAAAAAAAATTGCGTGCATTAGATTAACAGATTCAGTTACGCAAGTCCGTTTTTTTTTTCAACATGTACGTATACGTAGTTATAGCTTACGGATATGAATTTATGTTTATCTTTGGAGTTTTATGCTTGGTTAATTTTGGTATTATATGCGTATACGTATAAAAATTAGGCTGGTTCTAACTGAAAAATCATGTTTTAGATTTCAGTTTTATCAAACGCGTATATGTAAAAATGAAAGACAAAAAATGACGATTGGTTATCATTTCTAGTTAGCTACTGTAATATTTTACGAAATTTTACAGCTACGTAGTGTCAAATTTTAATTCAAAAATTTATCCACTCCGTTAAGACCTCAAATTTTAATACGAAAAAATTATTACACCAGTTTTTATTTTTCTTATTCTCTGTATCTTGGAAAACCGTGTCATTGAGCAGGCCATAAAACAAAGCGGGAAATTCGGTAGCTACACGCACTTTGTATACTATTCCACCAAGTGCAAACTGTAACGGGGCCCTTTTTGTCTGAAAAATAAACGGAACAAGTAAAAAGTAGTCCTAAGTCTCTTTTACCGTTATTATATACTTTTCGGAAATGCAATACAACCTGGTGTACATGAAATGTTAATTTTTTTTTTCGCGGAGCAGTTGTTTATATAGTTAAGGTTTAAACTGGAAGGACGAGTTTTTGAAATTTAAAAAAAGTTTAAGTAAAAAAGGAAGGATGGAGAAAAACTACTTGATTATATATACATGCATGTATGTATAGTTAGGTGTCTTGTGTAGGATTTGTAACGTTAGATAGTGCGTGCATGGAAAAGTTATATTGCAAGACTGAAGAAGTTTTGTTCAAATTTGTAAATTGTTGTGGTGAATATTGAATTGGAATTTTAGTAGTTTGACTCGATTTTTGAAATAACAAGTTTAGTTGGATAGATATACAAAAAAAAAAAATCTACTGGCAACTAACTTTGAGGAAGTTTTGGTTTTTCTTTTATTAAAGCTTGTTATAACAAATTAAAAGAGATAAATAATAAAAAAAAAAAAATTAAAAAGCACGTTTTAAACGAGTTCCTACTAATAAGCTCTCTTGGGATTTTTATAAGTGTGAAAAAAATAACGTTAAAGTTGTAATTGAATTATAAAAAAGAAAAAAAAAAGAATTCAATTATAAATGTATAGGTATATTTAAGTGTTATGCTATATATAGAAATTTCGAATGAAACGTCTGATTTCCATATTTGACTTTCAAAATTGCGAGTCGCGCATTTTTCAAAGTATTCAAGCATATATCGATATGTTCACACGGCCTCTCTTTTTTTTCTATCTTTCTCTTTCTCTTTGACGCTTAAAATATTCCCCCACTTCTTCTTTTTCTCTTCAATTAAGCCTACAATACTTATATTTTCTTAATCGACCGCGAGAAAATTGATTTGAGTGGAGCAATATGACCCCGAAGACGAAAATTAAGCGTTTTGATAAAATGTTTGTAATTTATAGATATTCTGAGTGTTAATATGACTAATTTTTTTTTTTTTATATATATATTTCTATTAATATCACGATTATCACTGACGTATGCTTATAGAAAAATTGAAGAAAAAAAAATTAACATTTTTAATGCATTGGAAAAAAAGGGATATCAATTAGTATTATAGATTGTAAAAGACATTAAAATTACCATAAATATATATATA
>JAPYZE010002586.1:0-23721 GCA_030522805.1 Leptomastidea abnormis
ATATGTGTATAATATCTTACAACCACCTTAAAACCCTCTGATACAAGCTTTTCCATTAGCATAATAATTATTCAAGCACTAAGCAGTTACCCTTCTTAGAAGAGGAAGTAGAAAATTTCACATATTATGAAAACGATATAATGTATATAGTAAGCTATATATGCATATATTTTAGCTTTGTCAGTGTATCAGTAACTTGATATAATTTTCTCAAGCGTCTATATAATATTAGTTGTTATACTTGTTTATTTATCATAAAGATTTTCAATTGATTTAATTTTTTAAATTAAAATTCCGTTGGGTATTAAAAAACAAACGAGATATAAATATAGAACGAGAGAGTTAGCTAGAATATAAGCAAAATGAAAAGGGTCTCCCCGAGTTAATAAATACGAAAGTAAGAGAAAGAGAAGGATTACTTAGGGGGGGGGAAACAAAGAACGCTAGAGAGAGAGGGGATAGTATTTTTTTTTTTTTATTATTCTCAAGCGATACACTCGGCGAAATTTAATTCATTTATCTTCGATAAATAATCCAGCCTCTATACTTCCTCTTTTTCTCTCTTTCTACCCACCCTGTTATATCCAACGTAAAAGCGCACTGGCCTGTCCCTTTTGTTTCCTTCTCTCCCCACTTTGTTGTATCATTCTTGTTTTTCTTTTTTTTTACATTGCTTTCTTTAAATAATAAACAAGAAACGAGCTCAACAAAAATTTTAAATAAAAGTAAATAATACAAAAAAAAAATAACAAATTGCAGCGATGAGTAATTCGCGTCAACGTCGTCACACCATAGTACAATGATAAAAATTTTCCCTCTCTCTCTTTCTTCAACTTCCCACTTCTTTTACCCTTTCTTTTTTCTTTTATTTTTTTTTTATTCTTTATAGTCCCACTCGCGTTTCCTCTTCCCTCACTCTTCATTTTTTTTTTCACCGCATTTTTCTCTTGTCGACGCGTATTTATCAGGTGAATTGAAAGGCTCTCCCTCTCTCTTTGTGAGAGAGCTTGCGCAAGCTCTCTTGTGTATTTTTTGCTTGCTTTCATTTTTGTTCTTTCTCTCACTCACTCTGTTATACCAGTGCGAGAAGTAATAATTTGTATAGTAGATGGCGAACTGAAGGGAGCAAGAGGGGGATGAGAAAGCCCGCAAATCGAAAAGTCGAGAGTCTCCTTTATCGGGTCGAGAGAGAAAGAGAAAGAGCTTGCGGTGTGTTGTATTATTTGTCTTATCGCTCGCGGCTTTACAAATTCCATCCACTTTTATTTATTTTTTTTTTTGTATTCCCCTTCCTTCTCTATCTCAATTCTACAATTACCGCACTTGTTTATGTAAGTACTAGAATTCAGAACAGTATTATACACAAAAAGTATATTAACACTCGAGATTACAACCATAAAATTAAAAAAAATTAAAATTAGATAAATATCTCTGAAAAAAAAGCATTTTAGAACAGCAAGCAGTGAAACAAAAGTTTAACAAAAATTTTGAAAATCACATTTAGACGTAATAAGCGCATTGTAATTAAAGCAAGGAGAAAAGCTTTATTATTGCGAATTAGCACAGCTACAAAAGACCACTGCCTTTCTCCCCTTTACACACACACGCATATATTTATAACCCACAGCTTTTACAAAGCTTTCTCTTCCGTACAAGAGGTTACAACCTCGCTATGTATATATAACCTAAACGAAGGTAACAACAATACCCTATACGCAAAGGCCGTTATACAGTACGACTGTGTATATATGCATATATAGGAATGCAATCGGCACAGGTTTAATAATGCAGAGGAGCATATAAGCTCAAGCCTAGCTTGAAAAGCACAGTAGTAATAGTAGTAGAAAAAGCGACTCGTCCCTTTTATTAATCTTCCGAGAGAGCTTATATATGCTAGTCAGCCTCTCTATCTTTCTCTCTCTCTTTTACTCGAGCTTTTTTTACTACTCTAGTCCTATATCTACCTACCTGCCTACTTTTATGTCGGCCTCGATTATTCCAGTATACAGTGAGAAAGAAAAAAGATCTAGTTTTCTACGTTAACGTTTTCCGTGAGAATTTGGCTTATCGCTATGCAACAGATATATAAGCGATCATCTTTTCAAACACGTGAAATATACGTATACACCTACACTTATTTTTATACCGTCCGGATGTTTTTTTTTTTTTTTTCTGTATGTCGGACTTAATATTTATGTGTATAATCTACCTTATGTGCGTATATGAACGTGTCCTTGAAGTGAAACGGATTTTGTTTTAAAATCTCTAGGATAAAGAACGTGAGAATAATGTCAAGTATATAATATACGTAGTAAGTTAGTTGTTTTGGAAATATTAAGTAATTTATTTATTAATATTTTATATGAAAGTTTTGTATGAGCTTTTTTTTGTTAATTGATTTTTTTTAAAAATTTGTAATCAACTGAAATTTGTACGTTGTAAACATTGTTTACAAAGAAAGGGAATAGAAACTGATTGGTTAAATACCATTTGGAATACTAAAGGTATATTCTTTTTATTAGAAAATAGCAGCAGGCTGGTTGGCAAATATAGGTAGGTTTTGGATACGAAAGAGAGAGAGAAAAGGGTTATGTGTTTTGGACTGTGTTTAGTTTGTATGTATGTATGTGTGTTACGCATGGAATTACTCGCATACCGATCCCTTTAATATATATAAAGAAAAACCTGCTACTAGTGGTAGTGGTGGTGATAGTGGTTCTCTTACTTCTCTTTCTGTGTGACTAAATACGGAATTTAATTAAAAGCAAATTTAATTAATAATGTGATAAATAATCTTTGCAAGTTTTAAATATGTAATAAAAGAATTTTAATTTTTAAAAAATAAAATGAAGATTAAGAAATTAGTAATAATAATAAAATGTATATTTAAAAAAAAATTTAATCTTATAAAAATAATATTTGAATCATCTTTAAATATATATTTAAATATTATTGAAATTTCTGTAATTTAAGCTGATAAGCAAGTTCTAATGAGATAAGACCACGAAGAGAGAGAGTTACCTTGATTTCAAAAGTTACTTTCACATCAAGCTTTGAATCCCTCTCGTATATATGCATATACACCTACCCCATATATACGTAATCTTCCACTTCACCTGAAAGCTCAATCTAGAGGAAAGCTCCTTCGCGAATAACAACTTCAAATTTTCCTACTTTATAGTGTGTACACATACCATACACTATCATAAAACTTAAGTAATTCAAACTAAGCACGTAAACTATATGTGTGTGAGTGTAAATATAAACAAAATCATTTAAAAATAGTAGCAGTAGTAAAAATTACAAAAATTTTTAGAGTAGAGTATATAAATGAAGCTGAAAGTTTTCATGAAAATTCATTTCCATAGCGACACAACAACGCTTTGACACGCCAAAAGCAGACACATTGTTTTTTTTTTTTGTTTTTTGGGTTATATACCCCTGAGGGATTTAAACTCCCTGTATGTGCTTACAATTTTTTATTTTTTTTTTTTTTTGGAGTACATGCAAAGCACATACAACACAAAGCTTTCTAGCACGTTATATTCAATCTCGCTAGTGTATAAGTCTACAACAAACTCTGCTATAAAAAATAATAAAAAAAAAAAAATCTACCAAATTGTCTTGTCATCAGAACACTACTTTTTTTTTACCTTATGCCTTGTATAAAAGCTCTAAATTAATTTGCAAGATCGGTAGGATTTAATGACACTATACTTTAAAGCTTCTCTCCCTTTTTTTTTCTACCATGACTTTGCAAAGTGTACTTCCGCTCATTAGTCTTTCGCATAAGTTCGTTTCTTCTATCTCTTCCTTCATCCTCTAGGATGATAATCTACTTTTTTTTTTATCTTCTTAGAAAAATCTCAGAGACTGATGGTAGCAAAAAAAAAAAAAAAGAACGTTTAATTGATTCTCGATCGCTGATGGATATTTCAGAGTAAAGAACATTCACTTTTTTATTCATACAGCTATAATCTTCCATAAAAAAAAAAAAAAAAAAATAAAAAGAGCAAAGCTTTCACAAAAACAAACATAGATAAAAATGAAAAGTATAACGAACTTTATATATATATATATATATTATACCGTATAGGTGAGAATTTCGTAATTCACACATCATTGCTTCGAAAAAAAAAAAATAAAAAGACAATCAACTCGTCTTATCACTTTATTCAAACCAAGAGAGAGAAAAAGAAAGAAAAAACACAGTTGAAATTTATTCCAAGTCTAGTCACGCAGTATAAAGACAAAGAAAGAAAATACTGTTGCCCATACCACACGACCCCATTCGTATAAGATTAGATAAAAGAAAAAGCCTAGGTATATCTATACTATTCACACCTATAGAAATAAGATAGAAAAAAATAATACTATGTCTATCCTACCTACCTTGTTTTTCAACCAACTATACGATCAAGTTAGTACCTATATATACTACAACTGCGTCGTCGTCGTCGTCGTCGTACACGTCGTTGACGAGACACATAGTAAATTGACGTAGGTGTTTGTAGATATATAGATACCATCTCTCGATCCTGTATATACGCGTGTGTGTCGGAAAAGCTCTCGAAAGCTCTTTTCTTCTCTTGCTCTCTCTCAGCTTAATTGCGCGAAGCTATACGGGAATCGGAAAATGCGGAACGTGTTACCCTGGGCAACGAGCTTACGCGTTACAAAGAAAGAAAGAGAAAGGAAAGAGAGAATGACAGTATAGAGACTTGACTTGATGTGTGAAAGAGCTTGCGAGGATAGTTAAGATTGTTAGAGCTTTTTCTTATATCGTTGTGTTGATGACGATTGGTGTTTGATATATTGGTTTGATGGATATATTTTTTTTTTATTTAATTTGTTGAGTATTTATTAGTGGTGTTGTAGGTATATTGAAAAAAAATATATAATAAAACTTAGTTTATTTGTATTTATTAAGGCTACCTATTTCCCTCTGTTAATTCGGTTATATTGCTTCGTGTCTTGATTTATTAGATTAACTTGCAATTTACTTTGTTAAAGGATGGTTAACTTTATATTTATATTCTATCTCACAAAGTATACGATGAAATAAAAAAAAAAAAAACATCTGATTTTACGAAGCAAAGTGCTTTTTAATTTGAAACACATTGAGCGTAAATTTTTAAAAGCTTCAAGCTTCCTATATATATATATATATATAACATAGGCCAAAGTCTTGATAAATGAGATTGCTTTTGCAGTATTTTAAAAAAGTTGGCGGTGTTTTAATATGCTTAGCAACGAACGTTAAATAATTATTTCTCAGCAAAGTTAAAAAAAAAAATGTGAAGAGTAATAATTTTGCGCTTCTTGCATCTCTCTGGTGGTTAAAACTTGATGACGTCAGGATGAAGAAAAAAAAGGGCGAAAGAGAAGAAGGGGTTAATTTTTTGATGAAACGAGACTTTTATTCGTATATATACTATACGTATCGATCAGTAATACAAAAAAAAAAAAAATAAAAAAGAAAGAAATACTTGATTAATATTCCATCCGCGCGTTATTTCTCAATTAACGCAGCACCGGTAGTTTTCAATTTACAGAGCGAGCAATAAAAAAAAAAGAAAGAAAAAGGTATAGAGTTAGCTAAAGGGAATTATAAAGGAAATTTCAAAGTGGATTTCTAAAGTAAAATAAAAGAGAGAAAGAGAAAGAGAGAGGTATACACAGTAGAGAAAGAAACGAATCTAACCGAGAAGCCGTGTTGTAGTAGAAGGGTAAAGGGTTAAAAGCAAAAGGTACAATACAAGGAATATAGATAAAAAAAAAGAAAAGCTTGAGCGTTGATAGAACTTCGATTCTGGGATTATACCTATTAGCACGAACTCTCTCTTTCGCATCTACAGGTTATATATCTCTCCTTTTTCTCCTACCTTACCTTTTATATCAACCAAGCGTTAAATTAAGATGGTCTTGATGATTTTATTTTTTTTGTCGTTCGAATGAAATACACGGAAGAGTTGGAAAAAAAAGAAAAAGATAAAAATCGTGAAGAAAACTACGACGACGATCTCTTGGTACGCTGAGCTTTAAATCGTAAGGCTGCTAAAGGAGCTTCCGTATGTTAGATGTCGAAGAAATAAATTGTGTGACTTTGAACGGATATAGATAGTAGTAGCGTAGTTAAAGAATTGAAAACGACTAGGTGAAATTTTTTTTACTTTTTTTACTTTTTTTGCTTTAGAAAAATTAATATCTTGAAATAAAATATAATAAATTAACAATTAGCTTTTTAGATTTTATAAAGATATATATTGCAGAGGATATATAATTATGACACTAAATTAATTTTAATTCAATTCACACGAAAACAATTATCATAATAACCAAGAACAAAACCCAAATAAAAAAAAAATAAATAAAAATAAATGTTCAGTCAAATGACATTTAGAATTTGAAACTGCAATGTTTTTGGGGGGTGTAGGGTGTGTACATTATAATCCAAATGTGTACCGAATGTATATTGTGTTGCACGAAAGGTAAAAGCTTAATAAGCGTAACGTTTGACATATTTAATTACCCTTTTGCAAGCTCACTCTCTCTCTCTCTCTCTCTTTCCCTACACATAGAGCAAAAAGCAGATGTTATTAAGCGTTAACGCGTTGTCGGCTTATCAAGCTCTCCTCTCTACTGCCTACTATGCTTAGCCTGCCTAGCCTCTACACCTATACATATACATATGTGTGCAGTGCACGTTTTCCATGAATTCGTTTTACAGAAGAGAAAGAGGAATGTAGAAGAGGAGGGAGATGATGCTTTTGGGTTATATTCGGTATATATGTATGCTATGCCTATATAGCCGCCGCAACCTCGGCTACTGCAGCAGCGAAACTGTAATTAACCGAGGCTCTACGTACGTAGTTTGGTTTTTTTTTTTATTTTGATCGCATATGCGTGTACATGCGTGTATATGTATGTGTTTACGTATGCTTGTGTTGAGGTTAATTATTGAGTACGTTGTTGTTGTTCAGGGAAAGGTGTTCGGCTTAAATTTCACTTTGTTGTTTGAATTTTGGTAAAGAGGTGTGTGTGTGTGTTTTTCGGATGGGAAAAACGTGTGTTGGTACGAAAATTAGAATGTTATTACAGGGCTTTTGTTTGTTGTTTGATCAAAAAATTCTGTTATCCGTTATATAACAAGGTGTAAATTAAAACGTTATATTTGATTTAAAATTATTATATTAAAAGCAGATGTTGAAGAATAAATTTAGACAAAAATCACATAAATATTATCGTAATAGAAAAATTGTACTACCTTATCTGTAATTTTATATTACTCTTCAAATATTCCATCCAACATATACTTATATAAGGGCCACTTCAGTATACAGTAGCAGTAGCAGTAGACTTCTCATACCTCCGGCAAACTCTACTAGGTACCTCATACACTGAAAATAGAAAATTCAGGACTATAAATAGCGTCAAGTAAGATTACCATGTAGACGCATACATATATATACTGTTAAAGAAAAGGGCCGGTCATTATGCCAATTAGAACCAGTACCTATATACTATACGTAAGACTTACTCTTATAACTGTGCTTTTATACACGTATATAAAGTAAGTTGGAATATTGATTAATAGATTAAAACGCTCATCCACGCATATTATTACCATAAGTTTTAAATAATAAATGGGGAGAAGAGAAAAATAAGATGATATAGAAAATATCATATCATGCATTTATATTAAAAATTAAAAATAAAAAAGAATGGATTATATTTATAATCAGTCAACTAAACTGTAAATCGTAGGTTCTGTTAATATTATATGCTTTACGGATTTTCAATTTTACGAATACCTACCCGTTGATTCTCTAACGGTCCATTCTATATAGATACAATCTAGCAACTAATCCGACTATGAAAAATTTCACGTCAATCAAAACTGATCTATATAGGTATCTGTTGCAGGAAAAATAAAATAAATAAACAAGGAAAAGCTTTCGATCGAGAAAAAAAAAATAGTTTTGAAAAAAAATAGAGCTTTTAAATGTTTATATTGTTACCGAGAGATTAGGTAAAATCTTAAGGGTAAATAATAGAGTTTTCGTAACAAAAGCTCATTTTGAATTACTGAATTTAATTATGAGAGAATAGAGTAGGAATTTGAAAATTCCGTTTTCTCTCTTGATGTAGTAAACTGCGTGTGTGTGGCTATACGGGATAAAAGAGAGACCTCAAGCTTGAGCTTACAAGAGCTTTTCTTTCTCTATGGGCGTTTTGTTTGCCTCGTATACATGCGAGTGGGCGAGGCTGATATAGAAATGAGCCGAAGAAATTTTTTTTTGACTACTCATCGCTTGAATGTATGTGTGGGTGAATGTTGGGGCGTTTTGAGATTATTTGAGAGAAAGAAAAGGAGGGAAAAAGAGAGAGAGACTGTGTTGTGGTTGATGATGGGAGTGGTGTGAAAATTTTTTGCTTGGAAAAGTTTGACAGGATGGTAGTGTTATGGAAAGTGTATTAATCAAGTGTTGGGTAAAAAGAGGTGGGTTGTAACAAAAAAAAAGTAAAAATAAAGTTTGATCGTTATGTGGAAAAAGTTTTTTTTTTGATTAATTTTCTTTTTTTACTTGTTTTTATTATTATTTTTTATTTTTTTATTTATTTTTTAAAGGGATGTTATGTAAGTTGAGAAGCTGTAAAGATCAAAGTGTTTTTGATGCGCTAGAATAAATTAGTAGTAGTCGTGTTGGTCGTAAAAAGTATTTTCATAATAAATGAAAAATATATACGTTTCAGTAATAAATTTTTATTTATTTTTTTTCGAGTATTAAGTTTTGATAAAAAATTAAATCATTTACTAATATAATTAAGAATTTACATTTTAAGTGAGACACCTTGATATTTTTTAGTAAAATAAAATTTTGTCTAAATA
Organism: Leptomastidea abnormis; assembly: GCA_030522805.1. Lineage (NCBI taxonomy): Eukaryota > Metazoa > Arthropoda > Insecta > Hymenoptera > Encyrtidae > Leptomastidea > Leptomastidea abnormis. The sequence goes on from JAPYZE010002586.1 coordinate 8,894, forward strand.
TTGACTTAAATTATTCTTATCTACTTTATGAATAATTTTACATGATAAAGTTTTCTTGATCATCAGAAATTTAATGATAAAAGTTTTTTAAAGCTTATTATTTTCATACTACCCTTTTGTTGATCTTACTAATTTTATACTTAAATCTAACAATCTTTATTCATATTTACCAAGAGTATGATATAAATTTTATTACAGTTTATCACCATTAAAATTATTTAACATTATATTTCTTAGTTAATAATTTAATTTTTAAATAGTTTAAAAAAAAATTTCAATATTACACTATAAAATAGGTCTACTTTAAAAGAATTTTTCAATATTTTATTCACTGTACCAGTTTACTAGCTTCAAAATAAATATAGTTCTCCAATTTTTTTTTTTTTCATGTTTCAGTTTTATTTCTTACTGACATTTTCACTTGCAATTTAGTCTCTCAAAGAGAGATACTCAAAGTAGGTCCTCATTTAACATTACTTTATCATAAATCCTTCCAAACATAAATTAAATAATTTAGTTAAGATATTTTAAACTTGCCTTGAATATATTTGTACTACTTTATCTGATTTATTAATTCTAAAATTTCTTCTTTTTTTTTACACATCATGAATGTTAAATAATAAGACACATAGTTATATTAATCTTATCATTTTATTTTGCACACGTTTCCTCAAGTATCCAATTTTATTAATAAAATATTCATAATTTCTACCAACATAACCAGATTCAATCTAGTTAAAATATATAACATACTTGAACATAAAAAAATAAAGTAAACCTTCACTTACACCACATACCCTATCTCTTATATATACCACAACGGAATTTCTCGTTTAATTTTATATCGACCTAATAACGCAATTAACCGATATATATAAATTTCGATCGTTTTTTTTTCTTATTTTTTTTATTACAAAGTTAAAAACATAAATGCAGAGTCAGGCCACAAATTTTTATAATACCATTAATAACTTTGCCATTCAAAAATAACTAATAACCAAGCAGTCATAAATCTTCTTTTCCATCCTCTCCAAAAAAAAAACTTTTTATTTTTTACAAAATAAAAATATTAAAGAAAAAAAAATACACACACACAAACCAGAAAATAAAACAAATCCTATATCTTCTCTACACTCGCGTGCAATAATGCAGACTTTCATTCAATCTATATAACTCAAAAGAATTATACGATAGAAAAGACGTAGCCAAAGGCCACAAGATTTATAATCAAAAGCGTAAAGGCAACGCGTTGTTTGATTATTTGCCTTTAACTCGCTTCTCTCTCTCTCTCTTGTAGTATTTCGACATAAAGCCATGTATCCCTTCTCTCTCTTCATCTTTACAAACTCCAAGTCTTAAACAGAGACTGGTCTTGTTTATAGAAACTTGAATTCCAGTTAGTAATATAGTTTTCAAGTCTAAAAGCTCAATTTATTAACTCAGATACATTAAACACTTTTTTTTTCCTTTCTCTCAAAACAATCACGTTATTAATCTTAATCAATTATTTAAAGAATCCAAACAATTATATTCTCTTTCTTAAAATCTCATCAAAATTCAATTTTAGTCGGAAAGCTTCAAGTGAAACACCTCGCGTTTTCAAAGTATAGTATACAGAACCACACTAGACAGGCCACGAATTTATGTTGAAAAGAGAGAGAGAAAGTGCATCTGTGGCCATCGCGTGTGTAAGCACGTGCGCATGATGTGTTGGCAAAGCCACAGTATGTGTGTATGTGTGTCTGTATGTATGTGTTATCAATCCGTTTTCTCTGGCACATTAACGCAATTGGATGCGCAAGAGAGCTATACCTAGGTAACGTAAATTTATGGAATGCAACACAGCAGTAGTAGAGTAAAATGTGCCAAGATCGATGGAATAAGTCAAGAAAGTTCGCTCTTATATTTGAAATTATGCAGGGTAGGATCTTTGATATTCTATTGGGATTTGAGATATTTTTTGGTAGTATATGAATGTGTCGATGATCGATTGTCGTTATATTATAACTACTGTGCGGGTAAAAGTTTTATAGCAGATAGTCATTTTAACGGATTGGATTTGAGAAATTCGATTATGAAAGAACTATTAAAGCTTGATGAAAATTGGACAATATGGATTGTGGGAGGAGAAAAGAGAGGATGAAAAGTACAATGGCTTCACGTTAAAATAACTCGTTTGGTGCTTGCAAGCTCGAACGCGTGAGAGAGAGAGAAAGATCGGTTAATCAAAAATCTTCATTCCATAAATCTGTCGATAAGGGGATAAAAATAAAAGAAGTTAAGGGACACCAAGAAGAAAAAAAATATAAAAATTAACTAGAGTAGGTAAAGTGAGTTTTTTTAACTGTATGTGTGTGTGGTAGGATAATAAAAAGTTTTACTGAAATAAAAACTGCAAGCTTGCAAGGGAGGATGAAGATAAAAATCTAACACGTATATATAACAATATAAAATTTAGAATTTTATTTTTCAACATTTTTTTGTTCTTCAAAAATAATAATAATAATAAAAGTAAATTAGAAAAGTATGTCATGTTGTTAAAAAAAAAAGGTAAAATCCAGAATAGGATATATAGATAGTATACGTATCGTTTGTCGAAACAATCGGAGTATATATATATATATATACATACATATAAGCTTCACTTGGATAGAACAGTCGTGCAAGCTCACTCTCTCTCGAGCTTGACTGACAGCTACGGCCCATAAGCCGCTCGTTAAAGCTTCAACTATCCGTCGCATTTGGTACCAAATGGACCAGGGCTTTATCGTACTAAGGGATATGGGGGTACACATACCCAAACTCGATTTTTCTATTATATAAAGCATGTATAAAAAATATATGTATAAATATTAAATTTTATGAATTTTTATTTTCAAAGGTCTTATACTAAACTTTTCTTGTTTACCACGAATTTTTTTCATTGGTCGTGAGTGCGGACCATCTGGGTTTGAAAATTAAGAGAAAGATAGAGAATGCGAGGATGGAGTATGCGAGCAACTTTTTCATACGTTGCGTATGTGGTTTGCGGTTTATTCAGATAGAGGTCGAGTAGTTGGTCGAGAAGGTATAGAGCGAAGGTCTTTTATACATTTGCGCAAAACTGGAGCTTTTTTCGGCTCTGTTTTCTGTTTTTGTTTTTCTTGCTTTTGCGGTAGAGTTTGATTTGACATTTGCTTTGTTTTTTTTTTTTTCGTTTTGTTTGGAAAAGCTATGCCTAAAAAAGTTACGCGTATACTGGAAAATTGTTTGTTGGTATCTAGAGAGGCACAAGTGAAGTTTTTTTCTCTCTTTTAGTTTGCATTTAATTACGATAAACTGCCGGACAACGAGGCTTTATTTATTTTTAGTTGAGAGTGTAATTTAATTTTTTTTTTTTTATTATTTGTCATTTTCTTGTTTACTATTAATTTTTACGAATGTTGAGGGTTTGGTATTAATTCATCTGTCATTAGGAGATATTAATAGTTTTTTTTCAATATGTATTTAAATAAATATTTGCAATATGTTTCCATAGACATTAGACTTTGAAAATAATTTCAGGGAAAAATATTTTTAATATTAAAAATACTTCAATACTTTAAAGCTATGTTCATAACTAAAAAAATAAAACAGATAAATAATTAAAAAATTATTAATCTCGCATAAGCAATAAGATACATACATATATAATCAGATGATAACAACAATCAATATTTACCATTTTTATTTAACAAAGTACATATATAGCTCAATTAAAAATTAATCAAAGTAAACGCAAACATCATAAAAAGCTAATTACAGTAAATACGACGAACATTCCAAACGTTAAATTAATTTGAAAACTCATATAAACATGATGCTTGACATCATTAAAACTCGGTAAAATATCTCAACATACACAGACTGTAAACTCACATAACCATATGTAATTGAAAATATTAATTAACCACATTTTTCAAAAAAAAAAAAAAAAACATACCAAAATGAACGTCACGAGAATATATACATATTTCATCGTAAAACATCATCATCTCATACATACCCCCTTTTTCTCTCATACTCTCAGCTCATTAGCGTATCCTTGCCAACATTTCTTTTTTATTTTCACAAACCTCCTAATTACTTCTCTATTTTCCAAAAGACAAGCGCAAGCTTTGCAGTTTCTGAATAAAAAAAAAAAAGAATAACGTTGGAATATCCACATTAAAGAAGGAAGAATACTAAAAATAAAGCAAACGCAAGAATAGAAACTGAGCTTGCAAGAAAAAAAAAAGAGTTGTAAGATCGTTTCTTATCTATCTCCCAACAAATCCGCAAGCTCTCGCGTCTAAACTGTCCGCATCTGCACACAACGAAATCGATTACAATTAATTTGCCACTCTTTCTTCCAAGCTTTATCTCAGACACTTATATATATATACCCTATATACCCTGAGCTTTCGTAAAGCTCACTAGTTGGACGTAACAAAAAAAAAAGAAGAATCCAGTGTAAAAACAACGTAAAAGAAACATCGTGAAAAAAGATGGTATACCTATATAGGTAGAAACAAGAGTAATCACCAAGAAAACAAAATCTCCAAGGTGTTTTCTTGCAAAAAATTTCTTATTCTTCTTCTTCTTTTGCAGCATAAAATCTACAAAAGAAAGCTCGAAGCAGATTTGAAGATGCGGGTTATGTATATATAGGTATGGGTCATTAGCGCGTTTAACCACTGCAGTATACATACATACATACATACATAAAAGAGAAACCTCGTTTTTAATAGTCAGAGTATATACTCGTTAAACGTCTACTCTATTTCGTCACCTTCTTTCTTTCTTTTCACACTTTGTTGTTCTATATACCTATACCTATACGATGACAGATCGTGGAGTCTATATTGCAACAGTAGTCAAGCATATTTATACGACGACGACGAAGACGACTTTGCCCGATAAGACTAAACCGATAACGAGAAAGTACACACATCTACACCTACTTTTTTTTTTCCTCTTCTATATATCATCAGCCTGCGGCTAACGAGCTTGACTATGTGACACGACAGGTGGAACTGAAAAGCAGGCCACTTGGATGTGTCTATATATATATATTTTTTTTGGTTTGTGTATATATATACTATATATGCAATGAAAGATATAGGATGCTGTGGTGTTAGGGTCGTAGAGAGGGAGAAAAGGGGATAGAGAATCTTTTTCATCAACCATAGAGAAAGAGAGATAGTCCGTAGGGACAATGCCACCACTGCTACGATGCATAATTGAAATGACAGGAGCAGTGCGCGGTTCTCTGAGAGAAAGAGAGTAAGAGAGAGACATTCCGCGTCGGTGGACCTTGCAATTTCGTCTTCGTATATAGTACTATATCCTACTCTCATTCTCAGTTCTTACGAAAGATAGAAAGAGATAGAAAAATAGACAGTTTTTTTCTTTCTCTTTTTATCTCATCGTTTTCTTTTTTTTATTTTTTTATTTTCTTTCATCTCCCTATTTTCTTTTCTTTTCTCTTTTCAGAGGTGGCTTTTGCACACTATACAGACAGGCGAGATGTCAACCACGAGGTAAAAAAAAATAAAAGGGGGTATAGGGTATTGGAATTTCGTCCTAGCTTATACTGAGGTTGTCGTAGAATGAGAGAAAGAGAGAGAGAGAGAGAGAGAGAGAGGAGAGATGTTTGATACCTAGAGTATATATAGGAGACTGACGAAAATTTAATTCGGATCTTGTTCTCTGAGACTACCTACACTGATTCTGATCCTCCTGTTCTATATATATATATTATATCTGGGATTGTTTCGTTTAAACCGCAATTGAGCTTTTGTGGAAATGACAGGTTGATTAATTTACTGATGTAATATACCTATTTTATCAAAATTAATAAGATATGTTTATCTTTTCTATTTTCATATTTTCTTTTTTTTTTAAAAAGTTGGTATATAAGATGTTTTATGTTAGAAGTTGAGATAGAGAGTACAGGCTTGGTAAACGTAATAAATTTACGATTCGATAGTTTAGAAGGAGAAGAGGAGTAAGGATATAGGAGGGAGGTGTACTTTCAAATGTGTATAGACCATAGACCAGCTTTTCCGATCAAGTGTATAATGGGCTATACTATCTCGAGAGAGAGAGAAAGGGGTTACGTTGTTATTTATGTTATCTATACACAGAGTCTTTACGTGATTGCAGGTATTATATAGTTATATATATGCAAGCTTTTAAAAAATACGAGGTTGTAAAAAATTATTAATAATATTATTCATGCATATAAATTAATGTAAAAATGAAAGAGGGAAGGAGTGATATTTAATATTCGCATATAAATTTTATAACATATACTTATTTTATATAAGGTTTTATTATATATAATATATATGTGCCTGATTGTAAATTTTTCTTATTATGTGTGTTACAGGTGAGTTACAGTATCTTTGTGCTAAATCTACATTCTTGCGTGAGTATAAAGATTAAAGCTTAACTTATATATTATATACTTTATATATACAATGTATGTGTACGTATACTAACTAATATGATGTATATTATGTGTATGGATTTTAGTATATTATAATATCAGAAACCGTCTATTATTGCAGTTTACGCGTCATATGTGTATGTGTCAGCTAAAAAAATATTTTTTTGACTGAATTAGCACTTTTTTTTCTAACTATCTAATATCAAAAAATTTAGCAAACGTAAGGAAAAAAAGAATATAACTAAATACGATCACCTTATTCTCCAATTTTAAAATACCAGAATAAAAAAAAAAAAAAAAGAAGAAAACCACACCACCCAAGACGCCCCCGCCGCACCTCGCATCTCTTCGTTCAAGTCAACGTCATCTAAATGCGCGACTCGTAAAAATCATCTAAATTCAGCCATCCTCTCTAACTCCCTCCCTTATATCCCCTCCTCCTAACTCTTATTTCTCCGATACCCTGGGCATTTACTTGAAAATAGATTTTCCAGCAAAGCGCGCGCGTAGAAGCGTAATCCGAGTGCCGGAATAAATTTGCCCGCGGCGGTAGCAGCAGCAACGGTATACAGCTCTTCGTTGGTGGTAGTGGTTGTACGAGGTATATAGAGGTAACCGAGAGGTGCTATAGTATAAGCATGAATACTAGTGGTGGTGGTGGTGGTAGTATAGGGGGTAAAACGGGTATATATATATGAAGGCGATAAATCGGCCGCTCGTGTAAGACGTCGGCCGATAAATATTTTTCTCTCTTACCCCATCCCTTAAGGCGACGACGATTTTACGCTTCGACGAACAAACTAAGCTGAAACGTTGTCCTCTATGTGACTACGACGAAGATCGTAGAGACCGATTTTTCATGTTGGAAAAGGGACTTGTATTAAGTATGACGTTTTCTCGAGAGACGAGTAGGCTATTGTGTGTATGTGAAATGTGTAATTTTTCTGTTGTTGTTGTTTTTTTGGATGTAAATGTGGTGGAAGCTGTGAAAAAGGAGATATGAAAATTGAAGCGAATATTCTCTGGTGGCTTTGAAAGTTTGCTTTTTCACTATATATACTTTGTTCCGAGTCAATTAAAATTGATTTATTAAGTATCGATACAACACAATGTTATATAGGTATCGATCTATAAGATATTATCTTGTTAATGACTTATTTTTCGTTGTTGTATAGAAACAACAACAAGAACCTTGTTAAATATCCGGAGAATGCAGACTCGATAATTAACAGAGTAATATATAAATGAAAATTCAATTAATTAAAAATATCATTTTTATTTTAACCAAGCGAGCTTGCAAGCTCTTCATCAGTTCGTTACGAAAATTAACAAAAATAAATAAATATGTCAACGATAAAAAATTTAAATTTTTCTACTGAATTATTTCATCAAGCGTCTGGGAGGGAATTAAATTTATTTTATATCGTTTTATATTATATATATATTTTCATTTGGCCAATAAACGTCAATCAATTATTCACAATCATTGTAATCCAATCAAATTTATTCGAAAAAAAAAGAAAAATTAATTTGTAAAATATAAATTCCAAATAAAATAAAAAATTTATCTTCTGCAATTTGTAATAATCAAGCTTTTCATTTAATTTGACAACAGAAAAAAAAAAGATTTATTCAAACACTAAAGCAAACATAAAAACATCACTATACGCGTGTGAAAAGTAAAATGATTGAAAGCTTAATCTCTCTATTATGAAACTCCATTCTGCAATGTTTACAACGACAAGCTGAAACAGCAAAAGTGGCAAAACCTCCGGTACATATATATTCGAACAGTATATAGCCTACCACTACCACCACTATACCACCGAGTGTTTGTTTCCATTTGCCTTTGATGGATGTTATCAAGTCATCCACTACCTTCCAACGCGTATGTATACTATACATACATACACACACATTCACCAATGGTTTGTACAAATAAAACGCGCTACTTGCCGCCAGTGCCACGCTTTTGCCAATCTAAAATTTACACACTCTCTCTCTTTCTCTCTCGCGATGCCAAAACCTTCCCACCCTACAAGCAATACGAAATGGTACACATCGATCTGAAAGTGCATCGTCGATCGAACGTTATATCGTTTTCAGAATAATATACATATATTTTCATGCTGAAATATACTTTTGAAAAGTGGAGCGAAATCGTTTAAATTTAGTGTGAAAGAGAGTGAGAGAGCTTGCAAGCTCCGACCGTTACGATTTCGCAATATACGAATAAAGCTCAAGTTTCAACATTCGGATATATAAAAATATGAAAAAAAAGACTAAGAGAGTGAGAAGAAATTTTTTGGAAATAGTATAAAAAAAAGGAAACGAGAATAGGAAAGAGAAGATTTATGCGATCAATCACAAAGAGCTTTTTTTTTTTTTTTAACCACACATATACCCATGGCTATCAATCGCGAATACGAGTAATCTTTCTTTCTTGCATTCTCCTACGTGACTGACATATCTCGCACGAATATAGTAAAAACGATTGTGAGAAATCGTAGAAGAGATTTTTTGGTATCTAGTCGTGCTTTGCGTTAATGAGTGCAAGTTTTACGTATGTTGCTAACGTGTTGTAAATGGATTTTCAAACGATAGGACAATTACTATATAGTGATTGGAGATATCTAGGACGGATGTATATATATATATATATATATATATATATGTAGAAATCGCTGAGCATCTGTGTAACTACAGGAATGAGAATAGAATGGATATAGGAATGAACGTTAAGGGCTTCATGGTATTTAATGGGTTCTTGGCATGGCGTTGTTGTTGATTACACGTGAATGAATTGCTTCAAGATAAGATATCGGTTGAGATTGTGTTTTCGGAGACGGTTAAATTTTGAATATTGAAATTTTTTATTTTATTACCTTGTAAGCTTACATTTTACACACGAGCGATTTATTATCAAACGTGTGGAATTTTGAGTAATTTCGTGGTAGTTATGATAATGGTGAATTTTGTAATTTTGAAAAATTTTCAGAAGCAGAGCTTGCAAGCTCGTGGAGAGTTGCCGTAGACAGGTTGAATATAGCTTTAGCTTGGCATCCCTTTAATCATTGGAAAGATGGTGGGGGAGCAGGGGAGGTCTTGCCTATTGTAGCACATACACACAAGAGAGAGAGAGAGAGAGAGAGAGAGAGAGATGGAGAGATAGTAATCTAGTTTCAAAGTGGTTTAATTAGATTTATCGGATGGGTATTCCTCCTTCTCCTCCAGTAGGTATATATACCTATACGACGGATGTTTAGCGAATCAATCGACGTGAGCGAATCATAATAGGCAAGGGAGTCTTCTATATACTTACTTCAGGCTCTCGAATACACGCTAACTTTCTAAATTAATCCTTTGGAATTGTAGTTTCTCTTTCATGGCAAGCACGTAGTCTAGACTCTCTGAGATTCAATGGTTGCATCGATTTTATAGGAAAGTAAAAAAAAACAAAATGTTTCGATTTGAAAGAAGCTTTTTTTTCTTTTTTTTTTCTGAAAAAAAATTGATTGTATTCGGTTGGAATTTATGGTGATATTAAGAGGCGTATAGATCTATAAGCTTTGGATTTTTCAGGTGAGATGTAGTGGAAGAAAAAAGCGAGAGATGAGAAAAATTGAAACAAATAGTGATATATATTACTTTTATCTCGATTTCTTATGTAGATATATAGCTCTTGCTATTCTTTGGAATAATTTAATAAGCCAAATGGAAAATTCTCTCGCTTCTTACGAGAAAATATATAGGAGTAATGCTACGCTATTATACCTATAAATAATTGTATTAAAATGAAAAAAATAAATTTTTCATTTAATATAAAATAAAATTTAATTTGTAAAGTGCTATTACTTTATCGAAAATATGAAATAAGACGCATATCAAAAACAATACCCCTGTTATATATGTACACACATAATATATAGTGTGTTGTGGTAATATGACCAAACGGTAATATGGTCGAAGGTATGAAAACTGGCCTTTATATATTGGCCGAGTTTGAAAAGAGAGAAAGAGATTGTATCAAGTTTTTCTTTAAGCGGATGTTCCCTCCCTTTCCTTTAACAGGCGCTACGTACAGAATCCGAACTTGGCACGCACACACGTGTGGAGCTTGCGGCCACTATTATAAGGAGACGCGCCCGCGCGTGAAGAAACTTTACAAGTTACGGTTGTATAAGTGTATGTGTGTATGGGTGGAAGAAGGAATTCGCTTCAAGTATTTCGTACGTCGAAGTTTCGAGCTATACGGAAGAGTAGACAGCCGTTGGGATGTATATATACATATATATATAAAAACGGAAATAAATTTCATAAAGAAACTGGTGTACTGCGGAGTTTGATAGTTGAAGGAGAAATAGGAGAGAAGGAGGAGGAGGAGGGTAGAGGGTGAGATAAATTGATTTGTCCTGTCGCTGTGCTACGAAGAAATTGATCGTCAAACTGTCAATCAGTATAGATGCTTTAACTTTACTGCTGCTCTGTTGGATGAGAATTCACTTAACGATATTTTTTTTTCTTTCTTTTTTTTTTTTTTTTTTTGAGGGTTGGAAGTAAGTAAGAGAAAATTTGTGTGAATTCAAGGATGTAGATATAGAGAAGTTTTGAGGCTGTGTGTAAAGAGAAAGGGAGAGTGAGAGTGAGAGTGAGAAAGATAGTTTAATTAAATTTTCAAGTAAAGGGTTGAATTGTAATTACCGAGGTGTGTCCAAAGATAATATAATTGAAATGTATTTTGGGCTTTATATTATTTTGTTAAAATTGTAGGATATAACACGTTGATAAATTCGTTATCGGACGGATATGTGTGTGTGATGTCACAGCGTTGATTTCATCTCGTTTATAAACGTGATTTTGAAATATTTAATAACGTTTTGGAATATAAGTATAGATATGTAAATGTGATGTGACGAGAGGATTAATTAATAATTTTTTTTTTTCGGGGCTTTTTAATTATTTTATTTGGATTTTGTGTTATTGTTAGCTAATGCAAAAAATCTTAAAAATGTATATATTTTGTTTGGACTTTCGTTAATTCCAAAATAATTGAAGTAAATACTATTAATTAAATATTTCGCTTCAGCGAGTTACAGAAAATAATTATTATGTACAAAATTTACCAACAAATAATGTATATTTCAACGCTGACGCTGGAAGAGAAAGAGATGTTACCCTGCGGCCTCATTAAAATTAACAAAATAATTTTCTTACATTTTACACATTTAATACAACGTCAAAATTTCAATAGAATTTCCTCTTTTTTTATTTTAAATCAAGTGAAAAAATGTCGTTTAAAATGCAAAAAAATGCATTTAAAAAAAAAATTGTTTAATGTATTTAAAATTTATAATTAAAATTTTTTTTTAAGCCATTTATATATTTTTATTTAAAAATTTAATAATTTAAAATCCAATGAAAAGTTTATAACAAAATATTATCATCACAATAACAATTTATTTACACAATTTCTCTCAAAACTTTCAAACATATAATCACATCATAAACAATCAAAAACTTTCATCAAACCTGACAACAATTTCATCCCTATTACCAACATCTCAATTAATCAAAAAACAAAATAATCCAAAATTTATAGAAAATACCCTGCTCTCATTCTCACCCCTCCTATCAACCTTCCCCATTCAAAAAAAAAAAAAAAACACATCCGCAAACATCCCAACATCATCCCAATTTCCCATCCCTCCATACACGCCAAGAAAAGACGCAAAATAAAAAAAAATCCAACAAAAAATATATATTTTTTCCCCATCGTCATTGTAAAGAATACATACATACACACATATATCCGGAAACTTCCTTCCCTTCTTTAAAAGCAAAGCGTCGTCACCTTCAACAGCAGCAGCAGCAGCAGCAGCAGCAGCAGTAGGCAGCAATAGCAGTAGCAACACCGGGTGTCAGGGTGGAATCCGATAGGCGTAAAGATACCAACGTTCACGCATACATACACACATTATATATATATACACGCACCGATCGATCGATCTCGTAGCTTACTATTGAGGGGCGTATCCGCGTGCAAGTATCGAATTTATCGCGCGACTCGAGGACGCATATATACTACCTTCTCCTCCTCCTCCTTCTTCTGTTGCTAGAATTCTTGTTGTTGTGCAACTACATATACCATACCAAGTGAGCAAAGATGGTGTAATACTTATTCTTAGTGAACTTCCTTAAAGGAGAAATTTTTGATGTGAAAAATAAATATTTTAGGTATAGGATGATGATGCTTGTGTCAAAATAAAACGGTTTTTTTTTGGTTGAATTTGACGAAGGTATATAATATGTGATATATAGGTGGATCCGTTCCGGAAATTAGGGTTTTATGGAACTAAAGTAGGTTCTTAGAGTTTGTACACTTTTGGGGATTTTATTGTGTTGAATTTGTTAGACGATAATTTAAGAGGAAACGATTTTTTTTCTTTTTTTTTCACGAGAACACAACGAGGGTTGATCGGTTTTTTTTTAGCTTAAGGGCTACACACGGTTTGACCACTTAATCAATTCTACTTTTAAAACAAGATGCTATGCATTTTTTGAGCTTCAATCGACGATCGTACAAAGCCTTACAAATGTATATATATCTATTTTACCTACTTGGCATTCGTACATGTATAAAGAATGAATTCAAATGATATACCAGTATATATAAAGTGATCAATATAACTACACCTGTGATGTTTGAATACGATATTATAAAAAAAAAAACGTGTGTGACATATTATGTTACTAAGAATACAATATTTTTATTATTTTAATTATTTTTTTTGCTTAATAAAGTTAATAAAATTTATATTTATTTTTTATCACTTTTAATCCATAAAAATGACAGAAAAAAAAGAACAAAATTTTTACCATTCGTTTATTATTTTATACAGAGTCGGATAAACGTTTATTTTAAAAAACTCACGTTTTTTTCTTTTTTTTTTATCAACGTTTGATATCACATTGAAAATTGAATAAGCAAAACGATGAACCGAGTTGATTTTTCAATTTGACAAAAATTTAGAGTACTGCATATAAAAATAAAAAAAATAAAAAGAAGAATATTGTGAATTGGAATATATTGCGGTAAATTTGCCTCACAAATTTTCAGTGACCAATATATATAATACCGTATATATAGATAAAATTAAACTCTTCGTGTAATACCCACTAAATACTTTAAATATTTTACGTACATATGAATATATGAAGCAAAGAGCGATTGAAACAAAGTTTATATAATACCAATACCGATAATATTCACTATACCCTTTTACAAATTCATCCTCATTCATACCTATATTAAATCCTTCAATAGAATCAAACTGAAAATTATTCCAACCATAAATAACCTAAATATCAAAATTTATCTTTTTTTTGAACCATCTTTTAATCCTCATCTAACTAAATTTTTCACACTTATATTAATCAACCAAAAAAAAGAAAAAAAAAACATGTCAATACACCCTCCTCCCTTTCTCTCAACATCTCTTCAAATTTCATCTCACACAGCAAAAAATCCTTCCTTCACACTACCATACTCATCATCATCATCATCGTCAGCCCTATACACTAGTTAACAAAAAAAAAGTCAACGTTCCCACACACACATAACAAGCAAATGTACATCATACCATACACAGCCAGTATATATATTCAAAAAATAAAAAAAAAAGGAAAACCAGCTGAAAAGGCACGTTCCCGCTTATAAGGTTGCAGAGTAAGAGAGAGTATTATATATGAGTACCTACCCTTTTGTGTATATATATACCTATACATAGTATATCAGGGGCTACTATAGTGTCTCTCATGTCGTTTAGTCACGTAGCTGCTGACGCGTCTATCTACCTATACCTACCTACCTACCTACCTATCCTACTATGTCCCTCATTCGCGTATCTATCTATATGTTACACATATACATACACATACATTACACTATCGCGCTTGTGGGGGAGTGTTTGCTGAAATTACGGCATGTCGGAAAATAGCCATCCCTACACATATACTATCCTCTTCCTTCTCCTCTTCTCTCGTTTATATATCCTTACACCTCTATATACTCACTCACTCACTCTCTCGATACATACCTACATACACATATCGAGAAACCGGTATATAAATCGATTCATACTCACTATATATACTAACCCACCAGTGTTGTATTGTACCGAGATATCTCTCTCTCTCTCTCTCTCTCTCTCTCTCTCTCTCTCTCTCTCTCTCTCTCTCTTATACGCTTTGTATAGAATATATATGTGTATGCGTTAAGGTGTAGGGGAGACCGGGGCGAGATTGCAACGGGGCGAGATTGTAATTTTGAAATTATTTTTGACAGGATCAATGGAATTGGATGAAACTTGGGGGTCTT